>WNWU01000020.1:4730675-4765886 GCA_012654045.1 Ptyas mucosa
TCCATTCCTACCCCACTCCAGGGGAAGGATACTGTAAAATCTCCATTTCCACCCCACCTTACTAACCTGCTTTCCAGCTCGTTCTCCTGTGAAGGGCAACAAAAGAAGAATTAGCTGATCAGCTGGGATTTGATCATCTGGGACTCGGGAGGCAGCCAATGGATCGGGGGCAGGGCCAGCCAGAGGTGGTATTTGCCGGTTCTCCAAACTGCTCAAAATTTCCGCTACCAGTTCACCAGAACTAGTCAGAACTGGCTGAATACCACCTCTGGAACAATCACAACTTAGTATGACATGTGTACCATACATTATACATACGGAAAATTGGAGATTTATGAAGAAGCGAAAAATGGGTCCCCTGTGGAAAAGAGAGTCACTGCTCTGATGGCACAGGGAATAAGACATGAGAGTTTTTTCGGAACTGAAAAATTAAACTTGTTTAGCAATGAGGAGAGCCTTCTTAAGGTGGTATTCACTTCAGAGAGAAACTAGCTTCCCCGCCATCAAACTATACTTGTATACAATACTTTACATTAGTCATTTATTGCATTGGTTTGCTTCCATTCATATCAACAAGCCCTGGGAAGCAGCAGTCCAAGGCAGCTCGTACTGGAGAACAAAAACCCACATGGTACACCCTTCTAATATTTTTTTTTCATCTATCAGAAATTTAGTTTTAAAAAACCCTAATAAAGAGCCATTAATGTTAAAGGAACCTAAACGACCCCCATCCTAAATCTGGAATAGGAATTCTTTGCTTGGTGATTTTTGTCCTCTTTTCCAGGTATAGAAATTCCTTGGAAGGTAAGCACTTACAAATATTATTCTTTTATAAAGGCCCTCTAGAGAGCCAGTTTGATGCAGTGATTAAGCTACCTGGCTAAAAACCAGGAAACGAAAGTGTCACTAATAAGAAAAGTTTGGATAAGCTTGCTAGGGCCTTTGGATGTCACATTTTGAAAATGTCTCAACAAATAATAGTCATTAAAAGAAAGGGCATGACCCATTTTAATGAACCTGGCTAATTATCATGTAGATTTCAATCTCTGGAACATTAATTTATTTTAAATCTTTCTGTCCCCGCACCACATCAGATTTCAGAGTATATGTAAATGCGTTCATCTTTCATTCTCTTTTTCAGATAAAGATATTGCCTTCAAATAGATGTTTCCTTACAAGAGTAGCTGAGCTTCTCTTGGTTCCCTGGCAAGCCTGGCTTTGATTAGTCAGTTTCCTCGTTTTCTTATTATTAAGTAGGAATAAGGGCTGGAAATATTATGTAACTCATATGGAAGTCCTATAGAGCCATGGTGGCACAGTGGTTAGAATGCAGTATTGCAGGCTAAAGCTGCGGAATGCCAGAGTTCGATTTTCACCGGCTTCAAGGTTGAATCAGCCTTCCATCATTTCAAGGTCGGTAAAATGAGGACCCAGATTGTTGGGGACAATATGCCAACTCTATAGACTGCTTAGAGAAGCCTGTAAAGCATTGTGAAGCAGTATATACCCTGTTTCCACCAAAATAAAACATCCCCTAATAATAAGCCCAATCGGGATTTTGAGCACATGGCAATAAGGCCAAGCGCTTATTTCAGGGTTAAAAAAAAAAAGACAGGGTCTTATTTTCAGGGAAACACGGTAAGTCTAAGTGCTATTGCTATCCCTATCATTCCCAAAAAGCATACCAGGCTGGCTTGATAACAATGGATATTATAGCCTGACACCAAAAATTTCTGGAAACTCCTCAGAAATATAATAAATATACATTTATTTTTATAAGCATCCTCTATGAGTGGCAGATTCTGTACGTCACTAATTTTGGGCACAATTTACCAGGATATCTGTCACCATTCTGGCACTTTCTATGTGTATTGGCTTTTCAGTTCCCAGAATTCCAACCTTCCAGCAAAGACGGCTCTAGGAAGTTCCACTGCATACATTTTATGGGAATGAACAATATTTATCCAAACAGGCCTATGTTGGAAAGTGCTTTTCCTGCTGAAGAAAGTATAGTGAAAACCATAATCTCTTCCCCTCCTGATGATTCCAAGTCCACTCTGCTCCAGATTCACTAACCTGAAAAAGGATGTTGTCACTCAAAAACTTACACACAAATATTCCCCCCTCCCTCCCCCGTTAAAGTTCAACTAATTCTGCCAGATCAACGGTTCCATCTGTATTAAGCAAACTTGATTATTGGAAATCCCTAGCTACCTAAATCTACCTCCTCTGGATTATGCAAGAAGGATTCAACCAACAAGCAAGCTGATACATCAGGGGTCAGCAACCCACAGCTCTGGAGCAACCCTCTGCTGCAGCTCCCTGTCGCTGGTCTGCTCTACAATTGATAGGGCTTTCGGTTAGGACAGGTAGAGGAAAAAGGATGCCGCACTAGGAGAAGACTCTATGGTGGAGGAACCGACTTCCAGTTGGCATAGGCAAAAAGACACCTTGTTAGGAGGAGACACTCTGATGGGGGAACCGGACTTCTGGTCAGCAGAGGAAAAAGGACGCTGCACTAGGAGGAGATTAGATGGGGGAACTGGACTTCCAGTTGGCTCCAGAATTGAATGGGGGCTTCCGGTTAGGACCTTTGTGGCTCTTTGAGTGTTTAAGTTTGCCTACCCCTGTGAAACACTAACTCTTCCGAAGGCTACCCTTGGGTGGATGACACTGAACTCAGATTACAATTCAAGCAACTAAATAAACCAGAGGTGCAAGACAATGTCCTCGGGGCGCCTAAGATACAATAAACCCGGAGGCTCTAAATTCTGAAAGGATGGAAACCTTGGCTCGTTTTATTTCTAAATTATTTATTAAATTTAGATGCTGTCCCTCTCACCTATAAGGCAATTCTATACTCAACAGACTCCCTACCACCACCCACTGCATTCAACCAAAAAAACCTCAACCCACACACAAACGTCTCCATAAGATGGGGCAAGAAGACCGGGAGGCAGAAGGAAATACCCTCTTTTCTTCAAGAGCCTAGCAGACGCCCCCCCCTGTTCTTAGATTTGTAAAGCCTCTATCTTTACCTTTAAAAGAGGTTATTTTCAGACTTTTGGAGCAGATCCCTTTTTGAACATTTGAGCTCTGAAGAGAAATCAGATCAAATAAAAACACTCCAAAGATTCCAAAGGCATTGCAACTTGCTGTAAGTTTTTTCCCCCCAGTCTTTCTCTCATTTGGATGGCACAGGGGGAAAAAATCCTGTATCTTCTGTAGGAAAGCTAGGCAGAGACAACGTCTGGGAGTGGGGGGATGGGTTGGGGTGGCATACAGCTTCTGTGTGATCAGGAAAGCTTCCCCCCCTCCCAATGTTGGCTGCCCCCTTGCTTCTACCAGCTTAGATAGAAGTAGAAGCAAGACAAGCAGATGTGGGAGTTAAAAACAGAGATGAAATCCGAACGCATATAAACCAACAAGAAACATGTTTGCTGTTTAGACTATCTATAGCAGCACCTTACACATTATGCAATTCCTACTCAGAAAGTATTTTCGTGTGGAAAATACCATGCAGCCTACCTAAATGAAGAGGGAGACATGGGAGAATCAGACAGATTTTTTCTTAACTAAATAGCCTTAGGACATGATGGTGATGTACAAGTTGCAGGGTGAATTATTGGAGACCAAATTCCACAGACAGTAAGTGACCTGTGGTTTCTTAGCTACAACAGATGATAACTATGACGAAGACTGTGTCATAATTTTGTAATAGGTTTCCATGTTAAATGCATTCAGTGCTTCAGTCTCCAATGACAGACATGAACCATAGACCTGTCATTGGATACTAATTCGAAGTTGCAATTGTTTCCCTCTCTTTTTAAAGCCAATGAAGCCCTGATTTGATTTTTTGAAAAGTTTCCTTTAAAGATTGTGTGACTAAAGTATCTTTGGTTCTCTTTCCTCATGACAGGATGACTCATCTTGGCATGTAGAGCAGGAGGGAAAGACCATGATGAAATCCATCTCTCCTACTTTCCAATTACTCCCCAAATTAACAATTAAAAAAGGTAAGGAGCATTATAATCCTTGTTTCCTATTTATACATAGCACCTCTGTCTTCCAGAAAGTGCCCCCATTCTTCCATAAGCATCAGACAGCAGTTGATTCCTTCATTTTCAGCACAATTACTTGAAAGTAACTAGTAATGACCTAGAAACCAGGAGGCTCTGAGTTCTAGATCTGCCTTAGGCATGAAAACTGGCAGGGTAATTTTGGGCCAGTCCCTCTCTCTCAGATCAATCTACTTCATAGGGTTATTATGGTGGGGAAAATAGGAGAGGGAAGGAATATTAGGTCTGTTTGATGCCTTGAGTTACTTATAAAGTAATAAAGGCATGATAAAAATTGAATACATTTCTGCAGATTATTTGGAGAATCAAGGAGAAGGCTTAGTGGGTAGAGTTTGATTGGAGAGAACTGGGTTCAGGATCAACTTGTGAGTTAGGATTAATTATCTGTCACCCATCTCTATTATTTGAAGAAAGAAAGACTGGTACCTAGCTGCCATTCTAAGTAACTTGAGCTACAAATATGATCAATTTGATAAGGGTAACAAAATAATTCTTCAAAAAGCAAATCATGTGGCAGGAACATGGTTGAAAGTATTGTCCTTCCACACCCAATGCCCTTTTACCCAACTTCCCATTTCACACATTTTACATGTAATCTAATCTTTTAGGTACCTGAATTTGCTGGCACTCAGTTCTCATGTTTATATGTTGCTGATGTACCTCCATGATATCAGACTCCATACTATATATTCTATTACCCACACATTTTATTCTCTAATAGGAAGCCAACTTGAAGCTCCATACCTTGAGGGAACTACTGCAAGGTATTTGTATTTGGAAAGAACTTATTTTGCTTACACAAAGTTAAAAATGATGCATTGGGTCAATTTTCACCTTCAAGGATGTCCAACACAGGTTCAAAGATACTTCTGTATTAATGACTGGGTGTGGATCTATTTGATATGGCAACCCTTGGACGGCCAGATGCAAGGCTGAGGTCTGCTGTAGTCCTTGACATGCCAGGTGGGACTTTCAATAATCTGACAAGATCCACCTGACAAAATTCCCCACGGATGCATGCTGGAGGAGTTATTCCCGGCAACCTTAATGGCAAAGGATCAAAAGTTCAACCACATCAAACTCTCAAGGCTTCAAGAACCCTTTGCACTTTAGGAGATCATTAGAACAAATTCACCAGATCATCAGAGAACCCTGCAGGACCTATATGTGTGTTGCACGTACATCCTGTTCTGGAGAGCCACCGCCTCTCACAACTCTCCATCATGCCTCCATTGCACGCGCAACTACATGCCATGGGCAGTAGGTCAACAGACAGATGTCCCACTAGGTTCACTCCTCAAGAGGGACAGAGGACAGGGCCTTTCTTGAGAAGTCCAACTTCATCAGTTCAGGATTGTGGTGACAAAGGCAGAGGAGGATGGGGCTGAGAGAAAGGGAGGGAAGAAGAGAGTTTTTTACAGGACGAAAGACAGGGAGAAACACCTGGAAGTGTGAGCCCTCGAGTTTCCTTATGGAAGACCAGACAACAAGGGGAGAGGAGGAGGAGGAGGAGGAGAGTAAAAAAAAAAAAAAAAAGAGTGGGAAGCCAACTCACGCGTGCCATCAAAGCGGGTTGCTATGGTATCCAGGAAGGTGTTTTGGGGAGCCAGGAGGCCCCTCATTACCGGCATTTTAAGACTTGCTCAAGGACATCGACATCGTCCAGTTGGAGGGGAAAAAAGACCAGAGGGTATCGGAGAAGGGAGCCGAGGCGAGGCTTCCCCAGGCCAGGGGGAAGCGGGGTTCCCTCCTCCCGCTGCTGCCTGAGGGCTGCCTGGGGGAGGGGTTCGTGCCGAGGCTCCAGGGACCGCAGCCGCGACGGCAGAGACCGCGAGGTCAGGCAGAGGCGAGGGGCGCCCCCGAAGAGCTCCGACTGCAGCGAAGGCGAGCGGCCACCGCTTCCCCGGTGCGCGGCGGCAGGGCAAGTCCCGGCTCAGGCTGGCCCGAAGTCCGACGTGACTCGCTCAGCCTTGCCAACGGCCGGCCCAAAGCCGAGAGGAGGACGCCCGGGCGGTTGCCGCCTCTGGATCCTAACTGGAAAGACCCCGCCGCCTCCTCCCGCTCAGGCAGGGTCCCCATTCCCCTGGCCGGGCAGGGGCAGAGCCGCTTCCTTCTCCAGAGCGGCGTCCAGGCTGGAAGCCCCAAGTCTTTGCGGCAGCGTCGGTCGATGCCTCGATGTGCTCTGGCTGCCTTCGCATATCCGACGGCGAGTCCCGAACAGACGGGCGCCGCTAGTCAGCCTCGAGCGCCCGGGGCGGCATTGCAAGGCGCAGCCTTTTGCAGAGCAGAGCAGAGCAGAGTCGAGCCTAGTCGCGCTCCTTCTCTAGCTCTTCTTGCAAGCGCCGCCGAGCTCGAAGTTGCTCGACTTGGCGGCGAGCGGTTCCTTTACCCGCCTGTTGTATTGGGAGCTACCGCGCTCGCCTCCGGAGCAGCCGTCCGCAGTTTCAGCCGCCCCGAGGAGCAGCAGCAGCAGCACCCAGCATCCTCAACTTGAAAGTTACCATAGCTACTGAAGACACACCCGGCGGCTCTTCCTTAAAGAAACAAGCCGCCTACCGCGTCGAGGGGGATAACTGGCTGGGTGTGGTTTGAGTGGCTGGGCCTCCTCGGTGGGGCAAAAGTTTTCCTAGATCCAATTGGGGGCCCTGCAGGTACAAAAACTCCCATTTCAAGATAGTTTTACGAAGGCGATTGAACTATTGAATATATGCAGAGTAAGGAAGTTTTTTTCCATCAGTGCCTGCTACCTGTTCTAACATATGTCAGTGAAACATAGAATCAATACCTCAAAGGTGCTTTTTCAAGAAGCAACTGGACTTTCTGTTTTTTCATTGAAGACGTTTCGCTTCTCATCCAAGAAGCTTTTTTTAAATTTTAATTTGATTTATATGCCGCCCTTCTCCGGAGACTCAGGCGGCTTACAATGCGTTAAGCAATAACCTTCATACTTTTGTATATTTATACAAAGTCAGCTTATTGCCCCCACAAACTGGGTCCTCAAGCTTCTTCGGCTCTGACTGGATGGTGGGGATTGACCATCCAATCATCCATTTCCCACCATCCAGTCAGTGCTGAAGAAGCTTCTTGGATGAGAAGCGAAACGTCTTCAAAAGAAAAAAACAAGAAAGTCCAGTTACCTCTTTGAAAAAGCACCTTTGGGGCAACCGTGACCTGGATGACTGAGAATCTCCATAGACCCCCCCCCACAATCAATACAGAAGCTACGAGTGGTGCAAAGAGCCATGGAAAGATACATGCTCGGCATCACAAGACAAGATAGAAAGACACCCCCCCACACACACACACATTAGAGAACAAATGAAAATATACGATGCCATGAAAAGAGTAAAAGAATTGAAATGGAAATGGGCTTGTCACATAACAAGAAGAAGTGATGGCAGATGTATTAAGGCAGTCATAGAATGGATTCCACTTGATAAAAAGCGTCCACAAAAGAGACCTAAAACAAGATGGAGTGATGACATCAGCAAGTATTGGCAAAGGAAAGCTCAAGACCATATTGGTTGGAAACATGCAAAAGAGATCTGCATCCTGCAGTGGATAAACAATAGCTAGAATGATGATGAAGGAAGATTACCAGAAACTCTTTGTAGGCCAACTTTTTCAGACACCAGAGACTGGAATCTCAGTTTTTTGTGATGGTTGTGGCTAATGAGAGCTGAAGCACCAATTTACCTACTCCAGAGATGGGATATTACTCTAACCCGGGTTAGGAAAACTTTAATTGGTTCACCTTGATTTGGTTCAAATGTTGCCTGACCTGAGCTTCTTTAAAAAGGGGTGGGAGTAAGCCAAATTGACCTCCCAAATAATGCCAAGTAAGTCAAAATGAGCAAATTCGTGTCAAAGTCAACAAACCCAGCATAACTTTATGTATATGAATCGGATCAATGTCTCTGTACAGAATATACCAGAGATACTGTGTTTAGAGTGCCAGATCACCAAAATAGGTTGGTTTTGATGGGGTTTATTGACAAACCTAAAGGCTTAAATTGGGTGTAATGATTTTAAGATAGCCATATAATACCCTGGGCCTTCCATAACAAATGGACGCAGAGCAATTAATTGAAACATTACCCATCATTTATGTTCCTGCCAGGAAATGCATCATAACTTAGTAAACTGAAATGTGACAAGCTTCTGTTAAGCAAAAGGCCAAAGAAGGTGGCATGTTTGTCAGCCTCTCTAACCCTGGAAGACATTTTCAAGCCTCTTCTGCCCTCTTTCTAGTCATAGCTATTCATATTTGGTAGGCACGGAGAACAGAATCAATTCAATTACACCTAACCCTAATCTTCCTTAAAAGCAGGGGTGAAATCCAGCAGGTTCTAACAGGTTCTGGAGAACTGGTAGCGGAAATTTTGAGTGGTTCAGAGAACCAGCAAATGCCACCTCTGGCTAGCCCCAGAGTGGGGTGGAAATGGAGATTTTGCAGTATCCTTCTCCTGGAGTGGGGTGGAAATGGAGATTTTGCAATATCCTTCCCCTGCCATACCCACCAAGCCATGCCCACAGAACCGGTAGGGAAAAATTTTGGATTTCACCCCTGCTTAAAAGCAAATATTTTTTCCCCATTTCAATATGGTACTGGGGATGGATGATACACAGCAAAGCAGGAGGCAGACTGGAGATTTGTTAAGTTTTAAAAAATGGGGAATGTAGGCTCCTTATTCTTTGTTCCTGAATGTGAAGTTTAATCTGTTGCTTAGTGAACATATTCAATTTGCAATCTTGAGACTGGCTGTAAATGGCAGATCTCCTGGCTAAAATTGCTGGCCTAATTTTTGGACTTTTCTGCTTTGTGCACTTTTCCTGATAAAGAGTTTGCAGGCTTCAAGAGTTTGCAGGAGTCCCAGAGGTCTGGTGAGATCTTGAGGTGGCTTCCTTGTCAATCTAATCTCTTATGTAACGTGTGCTTTTTAACAATGACTGTTTTTTAATATGTTTATTGTTTTATCCTTTTGTGGTATGCCACCCAGAGTCACCTCTAGTGAAATAGGCAGCCATATAAATTGGATATAAAAATAAACATAGAAATATTTTTTTTAAAAAAACATAACATTGGTCCTGCCTTTATCAGAGCTGACAATGAGGAAGACAAGAGGCCAAAACAGAAGTAGCAGCATTTAAAACCAGGATGAAGTTAAAACAGTGACTTTCCCCCAGTGGTGAAATTCAAATTTATTTACTACCGGTTCTGTGGGCGTGGCTTAGTGGGAGTGGTGTGGCTTGGTGGGCGTAGCTTGGTGGGCATGGCAGGGGTAGGATATTGCAAAATCCCCATTCCCTCCCCACTCCTGGGGGAAGGATATTGCAAAATCTCCATTTCCACCCCACTCTGGGGCTAGCCAGAGGTAGTATTTGCTGGTTCTCCGAACTACTCAAAATTTCTGCTACCGGTTCTCCAGAACCTGCTGGATTTCACCCCTGCTTTCCCCTATCCAGTCTAAATTTGTACCAGAAAATTTGAACCGCCATTTAGGATTTTGCAAGCTGGCCATAAACTGATTTTGATGTAGTTGTTGAACAGATGCTGGGTTATGATTAGCACCATTGAATGTAGGTTTTGTTCCATACTCAGGCTCAGCGTCCTGCTCCACACACTTTAATACAGATTGTGGTGAAAATACCAGAGCGCTCCATTGCTCTTATCTCCAATGGAGATTTGCCTGGTAAAGTCTCCCCTGAACTTTCAGCTGTTTGGAGAAGGAGGAGTATATTAACAGTGTCAATAACTGTTATTATTTTGCTCTTCCAGAGGCAGTAGTTTAACTCAGCAGGAAAGCCCTTCGCTCTTTGGTTAGTAAAGGCCGGGTTTGCCTCAAATCCCGCTTCATTCCCTACATTAGTCAGAAAGAAATTTCAAAGGCAACACCTGTATTTAAATTAATTCAGCTTGACTAAAGAGACACAGAAGTGTATTCTTCTTTTTAAAAAAATAAATAAATAAATGCAAAGAAAACAAGATCCCCAGAAAAGAATCCAAAATAAAACAAAGCAGGAACTGCTCTATTGTGCCGGTGTTGATCTGATGCGGATGAGAGGCCTCTTCAACCCCAGACCTGCTCCATACACAAATAAGGCTAAGCAGGTGCACCCTGCTACACCTCCCACTTATTTCCATGGACTTGGAGAATGGGGCTACCGCTGAACTATTTAATCTTTAATTTTTTTAAAAAAAAGCAAGTCACATTGAAGCATTGTATATGATACTTGTTTATACTGTTTCTTACCAAGTCCTCAAAACGTTCTGTACAGATGTGTAACTGGATGGTTGCAAGAAAAAGAGCCCACCATACGGAGCATTCCGGAGGTATCTGCTAATTGATTTAATTCCCTCATTCTCTCTTTTACTAATATAGAGTAAGGTAAGAGACCTCAGGGTCTGGGCAGCCATTTTAAATTTCCAAGGATGATGATTACTAAGAGGGCATAGATCAAAGATCCAAGTATCAAGCAGTTTAAAAGCCTGACTATCCAGCTGTCCACTCGTAGGTTGGTTTCACACAGCAGATGCTGAGGCAAAGATGTCTTGTGGAATAGGCTAGAGCAGGGGTGTCAAAGTTAAGGCCCACAGACCGGATCCGGACCACAGGATGCTTAGATCTGGCCCACGGGGCCATCTTGGAAACAGCGAAAGAGTGGCCCACGGTGCCTCTGCTAGTGAAAATGGAACAGCCCTCCTGAGCTCCATTTTCGCTTGCAGAGTGCTTGGGCCACCATAGGTGCCCCTGACACGAGTGATGTTGAGCTGGCCACGCCCACCCTGGCCAGACACACAAACACCCTGAGGTCAAACGCAACCCTGATGCGGCCTTCAATGAAATCGAGTTTGACACCCCTGGGCTAGAGCCTGCAGATGAGCAATGTAATTATGGTTTGTTCAGTAGTTCTATCCTTCCATTTACTAGGACCCAGTAAAAGAGTCTTTTATCCTTGCAGCCCAAAAAACCTGGTTTGTCCGCAGTTGTGATTTATGTGCCTGTATATTTTTTTGATTGGTGCTTATGTTTTGTGGGGAGATGGAGAATGTCTGCACTCATTTTTTTAGTGCAGTCTGTGTTTTGCTCACATGTATTTTTGTGAAACCACATTTTATTTTGGCTTCTACAGTCCATTCAGAGATGGGACAACTGCTGTGTGCTTAGGAGGGAACTGGGTATGGAAAGAATACTTTCACCAGGAAAAATGAAAGGTGCAAGGAGAATCATTTGATTTTTAAGCTACCTTTATAAATAACTCAAGGAGGTGAACATGCCTAATACTTCTTCCTCCTCCTATTTCCCCCTCAATAACAACCCTGTGAGGTGAATTAGACCGAGAGAGAGAGTGACTGGCCCAAGTCACCCGCCAGCTTTCATGGCTTAGGCAGGATTTGAGCTCACAGTCTTGCAGTTTCTAGCTTTAACCAGGGGTGAGTTCTTCTTATCTTTACTACTGGTTTGCAACTGGTTTGTGTTCTTGCTTCGCTTGCATGCGCACGCTCCTGTGCATAACATTGGGGTCAGTGGGCTGAGCCTCCCACTGGTTTTACTACTGGTTCTATAGAACTGGTCCAAACCAGGGACAACCCACCACTGGCCTTAACCATTATACCAAACTGGCTCTCTTAGCCAAAGTTCCTGTTTTTAGCTGCCTTTGCCTTGCACCCATATCCTGTTAATGATAAAAATGAGAAAATAAAACCACATGGTGAATAGCTCAACTTTTCAGACAAAGCAAACTAAGGGAATAAATACTGGATTAATGTTATGTGAGTATCAGCCTAAATGCCTTCACTTCTTGATTTAGCATCAGTTTGTAGCTTTGGAGGCTTCTCCTAATATTGGCAAAGAAGCCAATAGCTTGGTCATTTTTACTAATTGTTGTTCAGCTCCATAAAGCAGATTGGGGAATTTTTTTTCCCTTTAATTTAAAAAAAATAAATAAGGCCCACTGAGCCAATCAAATTGCATAAAATAGATTCTGTATAGAATTCCCTGTCTGGATAGACTCACGGAAGATGAAGCAGATAGTGGCAGGGAGATATTATCTGCCCAACAGTTTCTACGGACACCATTATGAGCAAAATATATCCACTTAAACTGATTTCTTAGAGCAGTGGCTATTGTTGTTTCACTCAGCTGCTTCACCTGTTTCTCTCCCTGCGCGATGAAGGCACACATTTGGTCTTTAAGGTTGTTTCTCAGCAACAGGTCCCACAAGAGCAGCACAACCAGCTCCCTCCAGAGTGGCTCAGGAGTGCAGCCAAAAGCTCATTTGCAGGAAAGGTAACAGCTCTTGAACCTGGCTAGCTATTAGAGAATAACAGCACCTGGGAGCAGAGAATCCGTTGGCTATCGTTCACTATTTACATTTTCTTCTAAGAGGGGTGCTGTCTCCTACACTTTGCCTTTTGCAGTAGACTTTAAGGATTTTAAGGAAGATAAATTCCAGCAAGCATAAAGTAGGGAATGAGCACAATTGATGTTCTGCACTGTTAGGAAGCTCTCACATACAGTATTCTCTTAGAAGAGATTTTGGTGGAATGTCTTTTCATTTTCATATGCATCTCGCAGTTATAAAATTGCAGACAGTACCAAATAAACCATTAAACTATCTTTCCAAGCAGTCTCCATGTTTCCAGTGTCTTTTTACCCACTTGGAACTGAACCCAGAAGGATATTTCTTTCAACAATTTGGCACTCCAGAAATGGGATTCCAAGCTAACCTAAACAATGGACCTTGCCCAAGTAAGGTTCCCTTGCTAGCAGCAGACCCATTGAGTCTGTGGGTAGGTTTTCTGGGGCCTTGGCTATTTGGAACTAGGTTTTAAATGGGTTTTGAGTGTTGAGCTTGGAAAGAAGGTGAGTACCTCTAAATTTTTATTTTAAAGCATGGGAAAGCGTGGGAAAGCGAATAAAATAAAAGCTACAAAGCAAAACTTTTTTGAAAATGCGAATAAACCAGGACATATGCCTGCATGTGTGTGAGTGAGAGGACCCTTCTCCCAATCATAGCTGGATCTTGCTTCCTCTGTGCATTTCCTAACCGCAGAAAGACTAACAAGTCTGGAGAGCATGGGGGTTTTGCCAGAGCACAAGACCTTTTGTTGGGGAACGAGGAAGAGTGTGTGTGCATCTAGTCACACCCTTGCCTGTTGCTAGCTCCTCTGAGCCATGACTGACAGAACAGGGAAAGCATGGGGGGCCCATCAGAGTGTGGGACCTTCTGTGTATAAGAGGGAAAGCCAAGCGGGATGTAATTGAAGGGCAGGAAGGGGGTTAATGTATTCTTAATAGGCGCCTCAGATTAATTGTAATCCCGGAGGACCTATCCAATGCGACCGAAGGGGAGGGAATGGGGCATCGTGTTAGGATGTATAAAATATCTTGCTTTTGAATTCAGGGGTGTGGCTTTTGGCTTAGAACTTCCTGTTGAAGGTTCCCGCCAAGACCCACTGCACTTTGCAAACTTCCTTTTTTAAATTTTATTTTGGATAAATAAACTTCTTTTCTTACCAACAATTTTGTGTAAAATCATTTCCAACAATAAGACCTCCCCGGATAATAAGCCCAATCGGGCTTTTGAGTGCATGCGCTAAAATAAGCCTCTCCCGAAAATAACCCCTCCCCAAAAATAACCCTGCCCCAAAAATATTTAAACACATGCACAGCTGGTCCCCACCATTTCCTCTGGTTTGGGTTAGGGAGACAGAGCTGGAAATCAGATAAGATGGCAAGAGGAGCCCCGTCTTGCTCCATGTGCCCCAAAATAATAAGATCTCCTCAAAAATAAGGCCAAGCGCTTATTTCAGAGTTCAAAAAAGTATAAGACATAGTCTTATTTTTGGGGAAACACGGCATTTTCACTGGAGCATCTGTATAACTGCTTTTTTCATTTTTTAAAAAAATATTGCTTAAATCTCCCTTACAGATGTTTTGAACCTGCTTTCATTCATTTTGTAATCAGCTGCTCCTTTCAAAAGCTTTTCAGGGTTTCAGGATATCCTACCCCTTAGACAAGTCAGAGAATCCTGCAGATTCGTTTTCAACTCACGTCTATGTCACACACGTGTGTCCCCAAGCACACTTAGTAGCAATATTGTTTTAACACTGTAGATTGTTTTCGACACAAAATCAAAAAACCATTTCCAAATGCAACTTTGTACACAAAAACTGTCAAGGGTTCTAATTCTATAATATTGAATTTTACCTTCTCTCCCCCCACCCCCAAAGCGAGTGACTAGTATCTAAGGAATAAATTCACTGAAGTTGTTTGGTCACAGACCAATCTATGGTTGTTAAAGTTGGACCTTAAAAAAGGAAAACAGGAAGAAAATCAACCCATTTGAGCTGTGCTGCTGGAGAATGCTCCTGTGTATTCCTTAGACAATGCAGGTGACTAACAAGCAAGTACTGGAGCACATAACATTAGACATGTCATTAGAAGGCAAAAGCATGAAACTGTGTCTCACTACTTTGGCCATACCATGCGGGGGAATTCAAGGAAGAAACAATTATGGTTGGAAGAGTTAGCAGTAAAAGGAAACCAAGCTATCAAAGAACATGGTGGCTGGACAACATCAAAGTTGAAACCAGCCAGAGCAGAAGTAGTAGTACAAGGTCCAAAGATGTGGATTATGAGGCTTGCCCCATAGGATCGCCAAGACTTGGACATGACTGAATGGATAACATTATCATCATCACCATTTTTTTCCAAAGCAAGTGACTAAATAAAAGAAATAAATTCACTGAAATTGTTTAGCCACAGATAAAAGGAATAAAGAACAAGTTTTCCTTTCAAATTCTTCTGTCTGTCTGTGTATCCATCTCTCTCTCTCTCCCTTCCTCCCCACCCCTCTCTCAATGTTAAGTTACTGGACTAAGACTAAGGAGGAGATCCAAGTTCTTGTTCTCCCTTACCCAGAGAAACCAGCTGGACGACTTTGGGCCAGTGACTCCATCCTATCCCTATCTTAGAAAGTGGACACTATTTATTTACCACACTGCATCAGACCAGCATGGTGGATTTTTGTACATCGTTTTAATGAGGCATTTATTTTTTTATTTATTAAATTTATATACCACCCATTTCACCATCAAGCAAATCTTGGTGGTATTTATCCTGCAATGATTTGATTTGATAGGGGCTATTATACAATGTAGAATAATAGGAATATCATCATATCATATCATATATATCAATTCTGAATATCATGTTTTTCATTTGTTCAGGAGCTAAAGACAGCATAACATACCACTCCTCACAATAAGGTAGGTTAAGATGAAAACTGCTGACTGTTAAGTCATCTAGATGACTTCCTCTTTACTTCAAGAGGAAGTAAAATTGTAGCCGGATGAATTTGATCAGATCCCGAAGGAGAAAGAGATCAGATGTTTAAAGAGCCATGTGTGAAAAAGTATATGGATTGATGGAAATAAAAGTCATTGTAAGAATAGAAGGGTATAGAGAGATATCATGAAGGATATTTGTGTTAAAAAAATAAACCAATTTTTAGCTTAACTATCTTACTCCTTTTCTGTATGGTATATAATAGCATGTGCATGCAATTTCTCTCAATTTCAGCTTTGCAAAGACTAATTATAAATTGTATGTATTCAAACAAACCTAAAGGTGTGATAACACTGCAGCTCAGGGTTAAGCCCATGTACATAAATAATTGGCTTTCTTCACTGTTAAGATCAGGCATTCGGTCCCTTGAGGAAAAAGCATAAGCTAGAAAAGTAGAGCTGAAATCTTACCTACGTTTACCTGATCCCACTAAACAAAATGTGCTTCTGAATAGATACGAATAGGATTGTTTGCAAATTTCAGCAAAGTACCTGTGTTTTTATGTTAGGAAAAAAGCCCTTAACTTTTCTTCCTAGTTTGAACTCACTCCTCCCTGGTGACATAATTAAAACTATGAAATTATTTTGGATGCTAACGAAATCCTACATGGAATTACCGGGTAGTGTGATTATACTAACTCTGTACATCTTCACCTGGGCATGCATAAGAGTCACGGCCGACTTCTCATCTTCAGAGCCAGCACAAGTACAAAGTCTATGAATGGCAAGATTTTTAAGCAGGGAGGGAGGAGCATAAATCTGCCATCTGATCTTGTTCAAGTTAATGTAAATTCTAGTTGAATGGCAAATTGAGAACAGGCTCACAACTGTAAGCTGCCTTGTGGAGGGCTTTTTTGTAGTCTTGTGTACTGCTGGAACAAAGTCAGCGTGATTTGAAAACCAGCATTTGTAGCTCATGGGGTTCTCTTGATCCCAACGGTGGTTAAGTCAATAAATCATCATTAATGCAGAAGCCAAGTCAAAGGGTGATATTTCTTAATATACAGTATGTGTTCATCACTGCAATTTATTATAACCATACCTTTAAATGGAGGATTTTATTAGGCAAAACTACAACTCAAACATGATTTAATCAGAGACTTCCACTCACTCCCATTTGTGAGTCAAATTCAGATGGACTGGGATTTCATTTAATAAATACCTGTAAAAATTGGAAATCTTTGACTATGGAATCCTGGTTCTGATCCTGGTCTGAGGCCTTCAGGTTGCCTAGTCTGCATAATCCATTCAAAAGTATGTTGTTCCTCAATCTGGAATTCCAGACCTAATATTAAGCCTACAATTTCCATTATCCTTCACTAGTGCATGGGTGAAACTCAGCATTAAGAAAAGTTAAGGCCACCAAGGGACATAGAGTTCATTTAAGCAGCCCAATTATCTTGTCTCTATTCCTTCCTCCCTCCCTTCCTCCCTCTCTCCCGCCCTCCCTCTCATTCATCCATCCATCCCTGAGTTTATGTAGGGAACTTTAAATCTTAGCATTATATACCGACTTACTCATTCTGTAACATTAAATGAAAAAATAATGATCTACCTGATTGATTCCAACACTAAATAATTCTTCAAATGAGATTCCCCTCTCTATGGTGGTGCATGGGAACAAGGCAATCCCTTTTTTAAAAAGGTCTTAATTGGATGTGACATAAGACACCTTTACACTGATAATGTTAAATCTCCAAATGAAGATTTCTTCAGCTACTTTGTGATTAAATCCCTCTTAGCCATTTATTTTATTTTGCTGAAGGATGTTCACCCTGAAACTAGCAGCTGAGGCTGGATTTATGCCCATTCAGTGTGCAATGCTATGGTTCGTATTCACTATGATTCATTTAATAAGTCACAATTAATTGGAGTTATCCATAGCTCTAAGTCGTAAAACATGGTTTACAAATCAGGATGGTAGTTAGCAGAAAACCAGATAAACTACAAGAAGGCTTAAATGATAGATCAACTCTTTCAGGATGTCCTAAAAGGTTGAAATGTTCCTCTGTTTGTTTGTTTTATAATAATACTATTTTTGACTTCAGAGGTTGACTGATTAATGCTTAGGGCTCTGTTTGTCTAACATAGAATATATGAAGCGGGAGATTGCTGATGGACGATGCCTGGGAAATGCAGCTGTTCTTTCTTATGTACTTCTGAATCAACTTGGTTACGTTGTCCTTGTTCTAGCAGTTGCTATTCATTTATTTCATTTATTTTCAAAGCTTAAATGCTTACTGTATTTTGAATGCCTGTTCTCTGGGAAAGGATCCCTAGTTACTTTAATACATACTTTAAAATATATTTCTATTCTGCTTTTGCTCCTGTAAGTTCAAGGAAACTAGAACAGAAAATGGTTATTTAACAAAGAAAAATGTCCCTAAAATATAAAACAGTAAGTGATGAATATAGCAGCCACAAGGTTAAACATTTTCCAAGTACTTTTTATCACAGGAAGGCAGTGGCCCTTGGTTTTCTCTGAGCTTGATTACTTTCTTGAAGATGATTCATTACCAAACTAGGTAACATCAGTGCTAGAAAGGAGTGACTTGGTCATTCCTGGACTGAGGTTTTGTCTACATCTTGATTATTAGTCTAGTGTTAATCTTGGTGTTAATCTCTGATCATCTAGGTGTTGATTGCTGGTGAGAAGGTGCTTTGGTCTTTTTGTTTCCTTTTTAGCTTTTTCATTGTTTCCTTTCAGGGGTATGTAGATGTTAATCTCTAGGTGCCTGCCCATAGCTGTTTTGTCTGAATTTCCAGGTTTCCAGGAATTCTCTAGTCTAGCATTTCTGGACTTGGTTTGGTCTAGGATGGTCACAGTTTCCCAGTTGAAACCATGATTAAGTCTGTCCATGTACTGTGAAATTAAGCAGTTTTCATCAGGTCTTCTGACTTGCTAGTTGGTGTTCATGAATGTATTCTGTTAGTCTTCAGCTTGGAGCCACCAACAGACTATTACAATCACATGGCATCAGCATAACACACGAATCAACTAAAACCCTCCAAAACATCTGTAGGAAGAAATATCCTTCTGGGTTCAGCACCAAGTGGGGAAAAAGACACTGGAAACATGGAGGCTGCTTGGAAAGATGGTTTAATGGTGAACAGGATCAGATGGCTTGAGTTCCTGAACAGAAAAGGGACGAGATACAGCGAGTCCCTGGGTTTTATGCTTTCTCTGGCTTTGAACTTCCTGGGGCCCCGAAAGAGTATCCTGATTGGTTGTCAGACTCCCAGGGGTTGGGGATCTTAGCTAGCCTTGCTGGCTGATGTAATCTTCCCAGGTGCCATGTGGTGAGTTTCTGTCCTAGATGGGTCCCATTGTGTTAGTTTCTGTTGCTATTGTGTTGCAGATGGGTCCTATTGTCAAAGTTTCTGCCTCTGGCCCATTAACAAAGGGGGGGGGGCGAGGCAGGAAGGTGGGAGTTGCTTTGTCTTTAAAACATGTTTCTCCATTTCTCAACCAGGGAAACGTAATATTCTGCTTTTTTAATATTTCCTAAAATATTTCATTCTTCCAGGAAAGGGGTGGGTGCTAACTTCCTACACTTCCTAGGTAAACCAAAAGACTCAGCAACCCCAGAAGAAGAAGAAAAATATGAATCATCTACAACACCCAGTGCAAGGAACTGTACAATCACTATGTAGGACAAACAGGCAGAAGACTAACAAAGTAGGCCTTGATTTATCAGAGTAGTCCCACGATTGGTCGGCATAAAGTACGTGAGAAAGCTTTAGCAGGAATAGATGTGAAAAATCTGCCTCCCCATCAGCCAAAGGAGGAGTGACAAGGTCGGGGGTGTTTTCTCACCACGTACCTGCTTCTTTAGTACCATTTCATTTTGTGTGGGCGTGCAGCACCCAATCTTTTAAGCTGTATCTTGAGCACAGCATGTGTGGGATGGACAGTGAACACGCTGACTGGGTAGAGTGGCGGCAGGAAAAATAAGAGGACCTTTGTCAAGGACACAGCTAAGCAGAAGTCCACAGCCTAAGACCAACGGTCTGTTAGCACGCCCTGCAACTTCTGAACGAAACAACACCAAAACCTGGCTTCCTTTTTTTTTTTTTTAAATCGCAGGTTCCCAGCTCTCACTTCAGAGGCAAAATATAGCTCTGTCTGAGAGATCAATACTCAGGAGGTGAATAAAAGATTTCAGAAATTATTTACAACTAAAAGGCAATTAAGGGACAATTAACCAGGCATTTGAGTAGTTCAGCCCACTTTTTTCACATTCGAAGGAAACGTCCAAAAATTTACCCGATTAAGAAAGAAATAAAGAGTTTGTTGATGTGGAACCTATTTTTTATTTATTTATTTATTTTGTTAGGAAAGCAGTTTAATGGGATTTTCCAACTATTCAAGTTAAAATGTATTTTCAGGGCAAAAAAAGAAGTCATCAAAAAGTAATTTTCATTTAAAACAGTACACGTAATGTAATTCTGCGAATATCTTGAAGCTTTTGGAGAATATCTTGGCTGATTTCACGCATGATCTAAAGCCATGGTTAACTGAATCATGGCTATTGAACATGGGTGGCTGAGCTTGTAAAATATATTAGACTACCAACCATGGTTTATAAACAGCAGTGGTTGGTTTATACAACATGCTAAGCCAAAATGGAACAAACCACATTAATGATAGATGCAGCAGTTTCCAAACAGACACGTATCAAAATCAATTAATCAGTTTAATAGATCTTGAGGCTGCCCAACTCCAAAAAAACTGTTTTGTGACATGCACTGATTACCAGTAAGTTTCCAAATGCTTTTCAAGATGCTAGTTATTACAGCCGTGGCCAGGGGGGCTTTTTATCAGGTTCGCCTGATACTCCAGTTGTGCCCCTTTCTGGATCGGGACTCCTTATGCACGGTCACTCATGCCCTTGTTACTTCCCACCTGGACTACTGCAATGCTCTCTACATGGGGCTCCCCTTGAGGAGCACCCAGAGGCTCCAACTGGTCCAGAATGCAGCCGCGCGGGTGATTATGGGGGTGACATGGCACTCCCATGTAACACCTCTCCTGCGCGAGCTGTACTGGCTTCCGGTGGTCTTCTGGATGCGTTTCAAGGTATTGGTTCTCATCTTTAAAGCGCTCCATGGTTTAGGGCCCGGGTACTTACGAGACCACCTTCTGCCACCTATAATCTCCCACCGACCAATACGCTCCCACAGAGAGGGACTCCTCAGGATGCCATCGGTCAGGCAGTGTCAACTGGTGACCCCCAGGGGGAGAGCCTTCTCTGTGGGGGCACCCGCCCTCAGGAACGAGCTGCCCCCAGGGATACGATTGATCCCGGACCTCCGTACTTTCCGCCGGGCTCTGAAGACTTTCTTGTTCCAGCAAGCTGGGCTGGTTTAAATTTTTTTATCTGTTTTATGGGGAAGGGGTTTTAAATTGGGCTAGCCAATATGAATTTAATTATGTTTTAAATTATTTTAATTTTCATACTGTATGTATTTTAATTCTGGCTGTCCCCCTGGGAGAAGGGCGGTATACAAATTTAATAAATTGAATTGAATTGAATTGAATTACTTATAAAGCCCTACATCGTGGAAGATATTCTGGAGCTACTGGGTTATGGATTAGCAAGTCCAGGACAAATAGAACAGGACTTGATTATACTGTTGAGATCCTGTTTGCCTCCTGTAGTGTGCATCCTGTTGATCTCTAATCATTTATAAGAATGTTTTGTAGGAAGTTAGCACCCACCCCTCTCCTAGGAAAATGAGATATTTTAGGAAATATTAAAAGAGCAGAATATTTCCCCTAAAAGGGAGGCAGAAACTCAGCCCACCCCCCACCTTTGTCAATGGGCCATTAAGGCCTGGGCCAATCTATTCTACATAACAAAGATCTACCTCCTTCAGGCAGAGCCATGGTGGGAATTGGCCAAAGCCCTTTCATTACATCATCACCCCAAAAGAGCCCTGGTGGCGCAGCAGACTAAAGCACTGTTATTAACATCAGCTGCCTGCAATTACTGCAAGTTCCAATCTCACCAGGCTCAAGGTTGGCTCAGCCTTCCATCCTTTCTAAGGTAGGTAAAATGAGGACCCAGGTTGTGGGGGCAATAAGCTGACTTTGTATAAATATACAAAAGTATGAAGGCTATTGCTTAATGCATTGTAAGCCGCCCTGAGTCTCTGGAGAAGGGCGGCATATAAATCAAATAAAAAAAAAAGAGTCAACCAAGCTTGGAACTCAGGACAGCCTTCAGAGTTGTCCCTGCATGGCCCCATGGGAGTCTGACAACCAATCAGAATACAAGCTCAAATTCAAAAGCCCAGAGAGGGCATAAAACCGGAGCACTTTGAGCATCGCTTCCCTTTTTTCCCCCAGGACCTCAAACCATGTGGTCCTGTCCATCATTAAAAATCAACTTTCTAAGCAGTCACCATGTTTCCAGTGTCTTTCTTCCCCACTTGGAACTGAACCCAGATGGACATTTCTTCCAACAGTTTCTATAGGTCTATATTTACTGCAGGTGAGTAAGATTCAATAGACACTATCTATAAAAATTCAGTCCATTCACTCTAGAATCTGAGAGGATTGGAAAGGCTTTGGACCTTAATAAAAGCAGAAGAGAGCATTTCTACCTCCAGTGAATATTGGAGTGGTGTTTCTCAGGAAAGCCAAGACAATAGCTTTAAGTTAACATCAGGCTGTGCATGATTATAGCCACTATCCATGTGTCGTCGTGTGCCACGCTATCACAAGTCTAATTATTTTGAATTGTTCCATATTAAATGTATGAAACCCTTTCTAACCCCATAGAGAGAGTGCCAAATCAGGTTTGGCAGCCTCTCGTGACCCTGCCTTTGCCATTTCATCTATGCAAACTCTATTTTACTTATGAAAACATTTTTTTGAGAATTGCAAATATGTCTTACCCTAAACATTTGAGAATCATTAGCCTAGGCTCGGTTTCTCCCTTTGTTTCTTTTGTAATAGGAAAATAATCTGTGCTGCTTTTAATAGTTCCACCACCTCTTCCACCCACAACAACTGTGATTTTTTGGGGAAAAGAGATTTAAAAGATACTCAGAGTATTTGGGGTCACTTTAGGAGCTTATTATTCCCGGGAACTCTGGTGCTTTGATGGTTTTTCTTGGTTTGGAGGGTTGTGAAAGGATATGAGGGGGGGGAAATTGAAAATAAAAAGCCACCTGTATTTCAAGCAACATATTTAACAAAGGTGGCAGTAGAAAAACATGCATTTGGGAATGCATTAAACAACAACAACTTCAGATTCATTCTATAGCTAGCAGATATGGAAAAGAGTGGTCTGTTCCTAACAGAAGAAACCGTAATGTCGGGTCCTAACTACTGTATATCTTTGAATTATTGTTGGCACTCTCATTACTTTGCCTATGCTATCCATGCTGCTTTAGAGAGTAAAATAAATGAAAGCAAGAGCAGATGTTGCCGGATCTAATTCTGACAAGGAGGGAACCAACAGAAGGAAGGGAAGATTATTTAACAGTGAGGGTGCCAGAGTATGCACAAATTGCATTACAAGGCATTTGAAATGATGGGTATCAAACATCCTATTTAGAAATACTTCGAACAGAATCTGCCAGAGAATGGTTTACTGATAAACATTTAGGAGTAAAAACAAAGTTCTTTAACTTGTCCATTTATACAAAATGCATCTGACATTTCTTCTCTGATCTCTGTGTTTTCTCTTACTTACTAAGCCAGGGATATCTTGGCAAGTTTAAGACTTGTGATCTTCAACTTCCAGCATAGCTGCCTGGGGAATTCTGGGAATTGAAGTCCACAGGTCTTAAAATTGCCAAGGTTGGACACCCCTTTATTAAGCAAATGACTGAGTCTATCAATCTGGCTCCTACATTCAGCCTTCTTAAGGGTGATTCTGCATGGCAGGATTAAAGTACTATCATCCAATGCAGATGTTGGCAGAACAGTATGCCAGGTTAAATATCTGTACATTCCTGATTGCATTCGATATTACAATTCTCTTGCAACCAATGGTGATCTTTTAAGAAGCTGCAGACATCCTGGGATCAAAATGTATGCCCCTTTGCTCCAGGGTTAATTTGGCTCCATGACAGAGAGGTATTCCTGTGAGGGCTCTGGTACTATCATGACAACACCTAAAACTGAGGCTGCTAATCTCACATCCACTATGCCATGGATTCCCCAAATGCACCTGCCACATTGCTAGAGAAGAAAACCACACTTCCTCTGGTAAGGCTGCAGAAACATGTTGTTGTCTTGGAGAAGAGCCAAGAGCTTCAGAAGCATAAGAACAGGAGCTGAACTGAATCTGAAGTTTTTTGGTGCCTGGACTTTATGCAATGCGGTGAGCATCTCTTTCATCACCTCAGCAACATGGGAGGACCAAGATCCACTCCTTTCTTCTCATGATGCTGAGACACAAGTGCTCCACAAGACCAGAAGGAAGAGCTACTAGACTTTTGACGATAGCAAGAAGAAGATGATTCTAGAAGTTCTTTGAGGTTTCATGGTCCAGATATTGTAACCCCACCAGAAAGTTGTTTTTCCACAGAGGCGATGGTAAGCTCTTACTAAAGCAAATGTGGACTTTAGGGTTGACTCTTAGTCAGATTTCTGGTTTTAACTCCAGCAGTGCTGGGCATTATGTCTAAAGTCCTATGTGACTGAGGACATGGCTGCCTCGAAGTCTGCCTACTCTAAATAGACTCAACCTGGTCTGCTCAAAACGTGTCTTTGGAGAATGCTAGTTGTAATAAATAAATTAATAAATAAAATATATAAATCTACTTTCCCAGAGGGTACAAAACATTTAGATATGTTTTCTGGACTCTTATTAAGGACATAGTTTTTATAAAAGAATTTACAAGTAAGTTTGGAGTGTCAGGTTCCGATGTTATCTCAAATAAATTTCATTCTCAAACACTAAGTCTTTGATGAAATCTCTCATTTATTGAAAAATAACGATCTGTCCTGAACTCATTTGCAGCCGAAACTGACTCTTTGATCCCAAACCCCTCCCTTTCCGTTCCTCAAATCCCAGTGCCTCATTGGCCATCTTCCAAATCAGTCTTTCATCCCGGCTGCTACAAATCACAGGAATTTTCCCCCTCCCTCCATCACCTAGGTGACGTTATCTGCCGAGGAGAGAAGAAACTGGGTGAAAAGCCAAGCTGCTAGAATTCAAACTGCTACTTCTAATTTTTTTTTCTTTCATGTCAGCGATGGAGCAAGAATGATTTAGAGCGCTGACATGGAGATTAATTTAAACACAAAACCACAAAACAGAGTTCTAGAACTTCAGGCTTTATCTAAGCAACCAAACAGCACCAAACTATCAGTAGAATTCTCATCATAACCTTGGAAGATATTCTCCAAATATGAGTGTCGCTTCTCACAAAACTAGTGCCATGGTCTCTCAACTGTCGATTCATTTTTTCTCTGCTATGCTCCTGTGCTTTCCTCAAGGAATAGAAAAGAAAAAACAAAAAAAGCAGCGGCCTGTTCTATGCAGTTGCAAAACCCTCCAACTTACACAGGGGTGCCCAAGGGGAAGAGGCGTGTGGAAAAAAAAAATCAAGATGATGACTGCTATCATATGGTTGAAACCTGTTCCTTTTTACCTACTTCCCACTGTAAGCCAGGATGAATTAAAAACAGAATATCTGTTACTGTCAATCAGTAGAACAAATCAATCCAGAGTCAAGGCACAAGAGATTAGATTCAAATAACTGCGTTTTGACACATTATTAGGCAAAGACTCCTCTCTGTTGAAACGTCTGTAATGCTGGGAGAGATGTAAGGGATACATACATTGAAAATAAAACAACACATTGAAAAGGTAAGAAGATTGCAGATAGCTCCGTTTGGATCGTTGTCATTATCACAGCAAGTCAGAGCCTTTATCAACCAGCATCCATACTACTGAATTCTGAAAGAAATGTGGGAGACTATAGTTAATTACCAGGCACTTTATTTTAACAAAACCCTTATGTCTTTTAATCACCTATGACAGTAAACTTCCACATCACTGAATCATCCCCAGCATTTTCAAGAGATGCTTTTGAATTTGGGTGGTGATGGAAAAGGCCTCACAAAGGAAGCAAAGAGAGGTAGTCCACAATCACTGGGCATGCTACTTGGCCGACCCATGGAATCTTGACTACAATATGAATTGCATGTTATTTTGAAATAATTATACCAAGCTATGCACTGAAATTAACAAAAATAGGGAGCATCCTCTCCGCTGCCTACTCTTTCACTGGATGTGGGTCTACTTATGATCTGAGCCATGGTGGTGCTGTGGTTAGAATGCAGTATTGCAGTCTAATTCTGCCAACTGCCAGCAGTTCGATTCTGACCAGCTCAAGGCTGACTCAGCCCACCCCCCCAATACTTCTGAGGTCAGTAAAATGAGGACCCAGATTGTTGGGAGCAATATGCTGATTCCGGAAATCACTTAGAGAGGGCTGTAAAGCACTATACAAGTCTTAAGTGCTATTGCTATTGCTGAACTTGGGATTGTTATGTGGACCTACACCTGCTAAGATAGGTTCAATCATCAGAGGAGCATCTTAGCAGAGGAAGTTGCCAACAGTTTGATCAGTTATTGCAAGTTCTTCCATTCAAACTGTTGGGCATAGATAACACATCCTTCAAGGTTCTTCTCCTTGTAGCAAAATGTGTATCAGCACACTCACTGGGCAGATTGTTCAAGCAGTTGCTGTTTCTTCCACTGCACTTTCAGGCCTGAATGTACTTGGGGTTGGCAATTACTTTGGACCAATAGCATTCAAACCTAATACCTGGACTATTGCTACACAACTGAGTAACTATGGGTTATGTACAGTAACAGAACCTCTCTGATGCAAGGGACCTTGTTCGTGTGGATTCTTCTACCATTATCTTATTGAGGAAAGAAATTTCCACATCACCCTGCCCCAAACTGTATTTATTGTATCTTTGAAGGTTGAGCCAGTGTTTTGAACCTCATTTTCAGGGACTAAAACTCTCTTAAGGAAACATCTGTTTTGAAACTAAAGACAGCACAGTTCTAAACATATTGAGAAGCATTAGGGTTTCCCGTCCTTAAAAGTTTCTCTTGACCGTTTGGAAAAAGAGTCATTTTAGCACCGAGTTCAAGCTCAGAAATTGTAAATAATGAGGACAGAATGTTGGGATATGAAGCCAAACCTCTCACAGGCTGTGTTCAAATGACGTTGTACAGAAGCTACTCTAGCTAGCTATGATTTTATGTAAACTCATCCTGAACCTTGCAGTTAGTTTATATTTTGTACAAATAGCATCCAGTTGAGTCAACCACAGTTACATAAACCAGGGGTAAGCATATGGCGCAAAGATGGACTCTTTTGTTAGTTTCTGGACTTTGGTTCTGTGCAAGATGAGACACGTGCAATTAGAGTATTCTTAAGATCATCATTTATATTTATATACAACAATCATTTGTAGAGTTTTATATGACCTAATCAAGATCTTTATTCTGGAGAAAGGCTGGATCCATACTAGGTTCCCGCAGGTTTCATATTATCCCCAGCCGGCCCTAAATCTGCTTATTGTCCCTCAAGGGTATCATTGCTGTTTGTTTAGCAAAGCCACCATACTGCCTTGAAGCTGTAGTTGCATTATAGTGTCGTTTTCACATTAAATTACCATGCCAGTGAAGAAAATGCCTTTATTGATATGAGAAGATAAATTGCATCATTGTGAATAATATTACACATCAATAACGTACTTCAGTTATCCAAATTAGTCCATATATATTATTTCAGCAAACCCAAACACATTTATCAGGTAGATTGGTTATTATCATGTTTAGGTTGTATAAAAGGCTTGAGAAAAGCTTTCGGCCACACGACAACCGTATTGACTCCCATAGTGAATTTACGATTTATCCTCATATGCCTCGTCTTAGCCACACGATGGACTTTTTGCTAGTTGAAATCTCAAAAGGAAAAGACTTTTAAGGGCTTGATGCAACAGCCAGCAAAGACATTACAATCCATTCAGGCATACACACAAAGATGGGACAGGGAAATACTTTAAAATATTAAATGGGGCAGTAAGAGCTTTCTTGTTCTTGGTAGTTATCACCTGAGGTAGTAACACATACAACCATTACTGCAATTGTTTCTGAAATCTTATTATACTTCTCCAATTTTCCTTTTCAAACCAATTTCGTCATTTTTAAGGCTGGTTGAAAAGCTTCCTAATTTAAAGCTCAACTCTATAACCTGTAGTTCTGTACGCAGGGGTTCCTGACTTACACCTGAACAATCTCGAGCTGATGTTCTGTAGCCTGGTTCAAGTTAGCTTCAATGCAAAATAGAAAGAGGAGTGTGATTCTCACTTGCTTTCCTACTGCCCAGGCTTTGGTCATGTAAAAGTTTTTCTTTGCCAGACATCCGAGTCTTCTGGACGATCGCTTAGATGCTTTGACTATTCATTTCCATAACTTATTAGCAGGTTTGAGAAACTGCGCTAATCTGAATACTCCTAATATTTGCTTTTAAGTTAACCATTTATTACTGCCTATCATCTAGGACCAATCACAGTAAACATTCTAATCATTCTCTATGATCTAGTATTTTGGTACTCCAGTTGTATTTAATATAAATAGTGTACTAAGAATCTGATCCAAACTTCACTTCTGCAATAAACTGATTGATTGGTCTCAAGCAAATTGCCATTTTCAGTTATCTGCAATATGGGTGGTAACATACAGCATGACTATGTGAAGTGATCAGATTCTTTGAAGTTTCTTAAACATTCTATCATCCTACACAAAATATTTTGAGATCCATTATTCTTCCAAAGACCGATTTTTCTTCCTCCTTTTTCATTTACTCTGCGAGGCCAAGCCTGAAGCCAAATTGAATATTCTAAATTACCTATTATTATTATTATCGCTAAAAGTCTTATCATTTTTTTCTTTTCATTTATCAGCTGTAGCAGCAAGCTAGATACCCAAACTAACCATACTCAAAATAGTCCAGACATTTTTTTGTTCCTTGAAATTAAACTAATTCTAAATTAATCTAACCCACACCTGTAGAAAATCCATTTACTATGAACTCTTTTTAAAGAGAAGAAATAAGGGCACAAAAGTGAAGGCTACCATCTTTTAAACATGTATGTTGCTTTTATTTATACAAGGATAGAGACTGTAGCATTTTTTTTTTGCTTTTACTTGCGATCATTTAGGCTTAGCATTACTAATAAACTGCTAGAAATTTAGTTTAGAATCAGATAATGGGATTTTGGCCGGGAAATTAAAAAAATGAAACCTCCCATCCCACACCAAACATTAAAACTAGGGAATATCTAAATTTATACATGACATATAGACAGAATGTTAATTCTCTCAGGAAGAATGGAAATTGCTCACCCATTGCTGGAAGAGATATTCCCCAGTATTCCCAAGTGTAGAAATTTAGGATAAGTTGCAAAAAAAAGAATATAGCAATCTCTTACAGCTTTTCCCCTTCAAATTTCTCATCTTGAACCCACAATTCACAGCAACCTGTTTCATTGTCAGCATGAATAGCTTTTGCTGTCAAAAATAAGGCCTGGCTAGTGGCATTCTGGGAGGAATAGGGATCAGAAAATTTTGGTTTAGAACTATTGGAAGACATTCCCACCCACCACCCACCCCACTTTTAGGATATAGACCCAGCAATATTTCAAACTGGCCCTAATGTTAAGAGGAGCCATTGGATGTAAGGAGGGGCATCAGTAAGGTGCGCCAAGGCCACTCCTGAACAGCAAGAATATGTCTTCCCATTAAAATCTGACCCATTTTACACTGCAGGAAGCAAGGGCAAGAGAAATGCTAAGAAGCTGCTTTCCCAGAATGGAATGATTGGGGAAAAGAGGCGGCACAGGGATAGCAAAGTGTAAATTTTCTTTTTCGTTAATATCTCTAGCTAAGTGTTCCCAGAATCTTGTTCTCCAATTTTGGAAAGTGGCAGAGTTTGCGGTCCTCAGGAATTGGATGCCTCGTATTGGCTTGATCTAGGTTTCCTCTGTGGCAGAGCCTTGACTTCTGGGCTGAGGGGGACCAAATGTGTCTGTAGGGATAGGGCTGGTGGGCCTGGCTCAGGCCCAGGCCCAGTTCCATTGATTCCGGTGGGGCAAGTCTGGTTGAGCCTGTTTGCATTTCCAGAGGGTGGTCGGGACTTGTAGTTGGACTGGTACCAAGACCCATTTCTATAGCGATTTGAATTGAGATGCGATGAGCCATTTTGGCGTTGTCCTTGGGGCCGGTAACCTTGACCAGACCTTCTATTTCCCTGGAACCCCTGGAACAGAAAGAAGGGGGGGTAATCAGTGAGATCGGTACCAATATTATGAACAAATGCAAATATACGTGTCCCAGGACAATGTTGCAAGATCCAATCTGAGTTGGTTGCCGAGACCAGAGGTTTACTCCTATGAGCTTTTAGATTCGTGCTGGAGCCAATCCTCGCGGACCTCCTCTCTCTTGGAATATGTCTACTACACAAGAAGATGCAGTGGCCTAGAATGTTTCATTTGAATGCTGTCAATCCAGTCTTTAATGGGAAGTTATTTTAAATTTGGTGCATGTCCTATTAGAGTTGAATTTTCATTCCAAGTGTTGGCTTAAGACAGTGCTTCTCAATTATTTTCTGTCATGCCCCCCTAGGAAGAAGAAAACATTTTTCGCGCCCCCCGCGCGACTGTAAATAGTATCATTATTAGAAAAAGGTCTGTTCTCCTTGAAAGGGAGGAGCATGCGCAGTCACATGTACTGGCTTAATGCTCACTATCGATGCAAATGTCAGCAGCGGTAGCCCGATTTCTTTAGCAAGTTTGATTAATTGGGGCAGCGTTATGTTTCACAGGAGAAGGTCATTGTCAGTCATTTGAGCATCAATTGGGCACACATCCGTCGGGCAACAAAGTAAGTGTGGACGGACGTCCCACACTAAAGATGGCTCCGACAGGCTCGTGTCACAAGGGTTTTGGACAGCCAATCAGATGCCGAGGTCAAACGCGCCCCCTTTTATGGAGCCTCGCGCCCCCCCTGGGGGGCGCACCCCACTATTTGAGAAGCACTGGCTTAAGACAAGCAAAGGTGAGATTAAAGGTGTGGTATGGCAGCCTACTACATGTGAGAATGTGTGCCCTTCGCTTTCCCCTTCTAAGTGAAAAACACTACAGTAAAGAGGACCCAAGCATGGGCAATCTCCAGGCCACTCTCAACTACAGAAACAACATTAAACCATTACCTCACGGTGGGATTGAGATGGACGGCTTGTTGCATTTGTGGAGGTTTCTATAGGGGATGATGGTTTCTTATTGGCCATTATGAGGCTAGGAGAAGAGGTAGAGGCACACACTGTGGTAGTGGACTCATCTGGACTGCTCACTGCCATGGAGGTCATGGAGCTGCACCGTGATCTGGTTGAATAACTGTTCTTTGGATGTGAAACTGAAACAAGAATTACAAAAATTTTACTCTTTTTTAAAAAAAATTGTAAACCTCAATTTACCTCTCATCCTATCAGCAACCAGTGATGATATATTTTCCAAATCCTTACACAATCAAATTGCAATAAAAAGAAAAATTGCTTCCGGTCTGCTCCTATAGTGTTCCTGTAGTTGCCACTGCCACCACTTTACAAATACTCCTCAGACACTGTGAGCCAACTGAGAGGGGAGCCATGTGCCTGCTGAAAAATACCTTGAGGTATAGAAATACCAAAAATACTGGAAGGGGCAAGACCCGATCCATTGAGAACCTGACAATCTTAGTAGACCTAAAAATAAAGTAAAACTGAAAAAAAAACCCCAAAAAACAGAACTAGTGAGCAGAGAGGAAAAGCCTGCAAATGCACTTTTGTGTAAGTGAATGGATTTCACTTTACTAGTACTGCAACAGGGACAGTTGAACATTTCTTCATTTTTTTCTTAAAATCTACAGCATTGGGCTATGTCAAATGGAGGTTTCCACACAGAGACCTCCAGGTTCCAGGTTTATTAATTTGAAGTATTTATAGTGTGCCCCGCGCCCAAAGGATATATAACATATGAATTTATAATATACATAAAATAAGCAGGATAAAGTAATAAATGCATGTAAATGACTCAGTTCTGGAACTGTAATAACATGAAGGCTAACGTAAGGGACCTCGATTATCTTCCTTTCCTGAGTTGATAAAATTTTAAGAAGGCCTTTTCAATTGAAAGCCACAGAAAAGCATATTTTCAGAATGTTAGAAATGCTTTTACCAGTTACATGTGTTTAGTTCCGTTTGTCTTTATCCCATCATTGCTGTGTTTTTATTTTGTGTGGGTACCCAGGATGTACAAGCTCACCTTGTCCAAAGGATTCAATGCTTTTCTTTAGTGCATCCAGGTCACAAGTGAAGCGAGCCACCCTTCCGAGATCTTCATCATATTTGCGCTCACTAACAAAGTGCTGCAGAGAAGAAAAATGTAGGCACGTGAGCATTATGCACAAAGAAAATTCATGTTTTGGGAGAGAAGCTGTCAATGTGGGTTGCTGGTATCAACCGAGGCACAAACTACATACCCTTCTCTCTGCTTCTATATAATTGCAGAAAAAGAAACAATTGGATTTATTTTGCAAGACGACCCCGTTAGAAAATAATGAACAGCTTAAAGGTGGAACTGCTGATAGAACAGCAAGTACCAGACTGAATTTTTCCATGCAGTGAGATTTTTGTGGGAATTTGAACGTAACTTCATTCTGGCCTCTAGTGGTAGGCAAGGGAAGCATTTGTCAGCGTTGCTGGTTCACACAGCCACAACCCACTAAGATCAACTTTTTGCAGTCGCAATCAAATTATTCTTCAGCTTTATGGAGGTTAATAAATGTGAAAAAGTTTCAGGCAAAGACTTCAACTTGATTTTCGAGTTTGTTCTTTTTAAAAAAAACAATGATTTTGTTTTTCACTCAAGCTTAAGCAAATATTGTTGCCAGGTCTGGTATTGAAAACAGCAAACAGCCTGGTCAGCTTCAGCAAAGCCTGATTTAGCACAAGCAGCTGATTGGCGGTTGGATCGGCCTCCCGGAATACCACCTATCAGCTGTTCCAGGCTGCAGGGATCGCAGCCGCCCATCGCTGCCTCTGCAAGCCCTGTTTTCAGCCATTTTTGGCCTCTGCACATCCCGTTTTTGGCCTGTTCGAGGTGGCGGGGATTGCCATCGATGCTGTTCAGTTGTGATAGGTGGTGGCAATGGCGATCCCTGTCGCCTGGAATGAGCCAAAAACAGGATGTGCGGAGGCCGAAAATGGGGCGCAAGGAGGCGGCGATGGGTGGCAGCGGCGATGGGCAGCCATGGGTGGTGGTGATTCCCGCAGCCTTGAACAGCTGATAGGCGGTATTCGGGGAGGCAGATCCAACCGCCAATCAGCTGCTCGTACTAAATCAGGCTGTGCTGAAGTTGACCAGGCTGTTTGCTGTAAGGAGACAAATTGCTGGGAGGCAGATTTGTTTTTCTTGTTTTCCTCCCCAAAAGCTAGGTGCGTTTTATAGTCCAGAGCGTCTTATAGTGTGAAAAATACGGTACATCAACAGAAGCTGGGAAAATATAATTTCTCTGTGCATGTTGTGGTGGTACTTTTGATGAGGTCTCTGCCCCAACTGCCCAATCTGTGTAGATTAGAAAAAGGTGCATACAGCCCAAAGCAGTCTGGAGATTCACCTTTATATCAGCTCTAAGTTCTACCAATTGCTCTTCTGACATTCGGACTGCTACATCAGTTAGTTTCTTCAGTGCCTCTGCCTTCTTTTGGCGGCTGCTTAGGATTTCCACTATAATGTAAAACAGAACCACCAAAAGGCAATCATGTTTATAATAAATACGATAATTAACCAATTAAAGCACAAAACAATGTCTAAGTTGCTACAAATCTAATTCCTGCCTGCCCTTATTCTCCCCTTTTCCCGATATTTTAGTTTATCTTTCAAAGGTCAGCTCCAGCTCTGCAATACATATAAAAAATGCTCGAGGCCTTGGAAAATGCCTAAGAAGACTGGACTTAAATGCCAGGGGACAATTACCTAGGCAACAAGGTGAGAACTCTTAAGTTCCTTAAATTGACAGATTCTTATGTAGCTCAAACTATTAAAAATATCTGTGAATGAGGTCTTTTTGCTTTCTTTTTCTCTCTCCCCTTTTAATTAAAAAAACTTAACAAGTCAAATTGGTTGTTTGCTTGATTGCAATGGGTCGGGTGGGGTGCAGTTTTGAATTCTTTTCTCCTGTACTCTTTTCCCAATGAAAGATGGTATCAAAGCAGGGGTAAAATGCTCCTGGATCGGACCGGATCGCCTGATCCGGCAGCGATCTTGGCCGGTGGTTCGGTGACCCAGTAGCAATGGCGGAGAGTAGCTCCACCCACCAGACCGGGTGCCATTACTTCCTGGTTTGAACCAGGAAGTAATGTGTCTTTTACCTCCTGTGCATGCGCAGAAGGTCTGCGCATGCCTGTGATGCGCGCAGTGTGTGCACTTCCAAACCGGTAAGGAAGGTAAGTAGATTTCACCCCTGTATCAAAGCAGTTCTTTTGTCTTGTAAGGAGAAAACCATGCAGATACTACAATAAAGCTTGGGGAACTAAAACAGAAAGAATTCCAGCTTTTCTACTAAGAGAGGTAATGGGAATTGCTTCTTTTATAACATAGGTAGCCACAACTTAATTTAGATATGAAGATTATAGGATCACAAACAGTGATTCAAGTCTCAAATCAGACACTTGGGTTGGGCATATATTTTATTCTTGCACTTTTCAGCATATTTGGACTCTAAAGTGAGAAGTTTCATACCAGTTGGAATGGTCACAGAGAATGAGACAGTGATAGTTTTCATCCAGGATAAGTAAACCAGTGTATGAATGCACACATAGCAGGATTCTGTTTAACATTGTGTTTGTAATGAGAAAATCCCAGATGCAGTCCTGGTGTAGTGGCAACTGGGATTAACCATGGCACTATACTTGGAAAATAAATGCAGGTGGTCCTTGATTTACAACCACAATTGAGCCCAAAATTTCCATTGCTAAGCAAGACAATGACGTGAGTTGCACTCCATTTTACTTTTTTTTTTGTTGCCACAATTGTTAAGGGAATCACCCAAGTTGTTTAGTAAACCATGCAGTTGTTAAGCGAATCTGGCTTCCCCCATTAGCATTGCTTCATTAAACGTTCGCAAAAGGTGACCAGCTGGGGAGGTTACAAAAGATGATCACATGACCACAGGACAATGCACTGTCAAAAATACATGCCAGTTGCCAAGCGCCTGAATTCTGATCACGTGACCATGGGGATGCTGCAACGGTCGTAAGTGTGAAAAGTACTCATAAATCGTTTTTTTCAGTGCCACTGTAACTTTGTATGGTCATTAAATGAATGGTTGTAAGTCAAGAGTAAAACCAGATCTTACCCATGTATCTATAATTACAAGATATTTGAAACATGAACCTATACAACTAGATGTGATATTTAAAAAACAGTCAATTTGCATATCTGGAAATACTGGAAACTGAAGTCCTTCTTTGCATTTTGTCTTGGATTACTTATTTCAAACATCTGGTGGTCTTGTACTGGTTTCACTACAAAGATATTAACATAGTTGTGTTTTATAAAACTTACTTGCTTCTGCTTTTACTTTGTCCATTTCACCAAGTAGGGCTACTTCTCGATCCATGAGGCTAAAGGAAGGAAGGAAGGAAGGAAGGAAGGAAGGAAGGAAGGAAGGAAGGAAGGAAGGAAGGAA
>WNWU01000020.1:4765896-4780290 GCA_012654045.1 Ptyas mucosa
GAAGGAAGGAAGGAAGGAAGGAAGGAAGGAAGGAAGGAAGGAAGGAAAGAAAATAAAGATTAAAATTCTTATATTCATAGGCTATAACTCTCAGAAATCAACTCAACGATCAATCAGCCCATTAAATTGGGACAAATCTTTGGCTCCCTGATGAAAACAGTTCCTTGCTATACATTAAGTTTTCAAACACTGAATGGATAAATAACACTAACAAGGAACAAGTCAACTTTTTTTCTCAGACTTCCATCATCTCTTTTTCTTAGATTAACTACCGTATTTTTCGGAATATAAGACACATCTTTTTCTCCCCTAAAAGGGTGTGAAAATTTAGGTGCGTCTTATACACCGAATGTAGCCGCACCCACCCACTGGCCCCCACCCTTTGGCCTCTGCCTCCCAGCAGTTTACCTCCTTGCAACAAGCAGCAAGAAGAAACAGCCCATTTCAACTTCAGCACAGCCTAATTAGCACAAGTTGATTGTCCCTTGGATGCCTCCCGACTCTCAGCTGTTTGCGCAGCCCCTTGCTGCTTGCTGCAAGGAGGTAAATTGCTGGGAGCAGATTTTTTTTTTCTTGTGCTAATCAAGCTATGCTGAAAACAAAAATGAAAGTAAAGCAGGCTATTTGCTGCAACGAGGCAAAATTGCTGGGAGGCAGAGGCAGATTTCTTTTTCTTGCTTTCCTCACCAAAAAAGGTAGGTGCGTCTTGTAGTCCAGAGCATCTTATACTCCAAAAAATACAGTAACTGGAATTCTACATGGTTTATCGCTGTTTTGGTTCCAAAAATCGTAACTATCTTGATGTTTTAAGCTTTTATTTGCAAAGCTATTTACAGTGTGCTGATCTACTTCTAATTCCCATGTAGCAATCAATGTGGCCTATTAAAGTGTTTAACTTTAATAATTCTCATATCATTATTCTCATATTTCAAGTGGTCAACTGTGAATTTGCCTATACAAGGTTTGAACTTGCAAGCACCCAATTCAAAACATAGAAGAACTATTCTTTGCAGGAAATTGAGCCTCATTATAACTTGTCCCCTATAATAGGGATCCCCAATCTGTGAGCCATGGCCCACTACTGGGCCGCGGGCTAATCACCACTGGGCCACATGAGTGGCTGGCTGATGGGCGTGCCTCTGTGCACATGCACAGCTCCACCCACACAAGTATTGTTGCGAGCGATCACAGCCCCACTCGCCCTCACCTTGTCGTGGACGCTCGCCATGTCACAGATGCTCACAGCCCCACTTGCACTAGCCTTGTCACGGGTGCTCGTGGCCCCACTTGCGTTTGTATCGCTGCGAATGTCGCAGGAGCACACATGTGCGCATGCGCTTGCCCCTCCCCCAAAATCATCCCCCTTCCACGCCGCCAATCCAGAAAGGTTGGGGAACTCTGCCCTGCAAGTAGTAACTATTGTTTTTCTCCTCAAATTAGCAACTGCTCTAGTAATGACTGGAACTGATAAAGCAGAATCACGTATCTGATATGGGGGAGGGGACCAGTGTTCATTTTGTGAGCATAAATAATCCCCAGTTTAAGAACAAGTTCTGCTCCCAAGATCTGCCTTTAAGTCAAATTTGTATGTAAGCCAGAACAGTATTATATTACTGTATAAATGGTATTGTGTAATTAACTTGAACCCTTGTGTATTTAATTTGAATCATTGTGTATTTAACTCAGATTTTGCTAGAACAGGTTCTAGACTGAACTCTGGGTTGTCCTTAAACCAGGGTGTTCTTAACCTGGGGGCTTGACGTACACTGGTGATCGTTTGAAGAACCAGAGTTTCAGGTTTATCGTTACTCTGTTTCGCTCTGATTTCCTCTTGGTTAGCGCCAAAGAGCCATTCAGACAAAACTGTTGATTGAGAATAAAGACTGACGGTACTAGTACCAGATATATACAATACAAGAATCAGTAGGCACATATGTAGCTGACGTGCAATGGTCCAGTATAGGCTGGGCTCCATTGCCAGCTCACACCATATCAAAATAGTAATGTTTTGAATGACACCGGTACTGCTTTCTTAATCTGTTCAGAGTAAAGGAGAATATACTGTTCCTTATGAAAGGCTTCTATTCTCTTAAACAGGCCTAGCATATGCCAAAGAGGAAGACAGATTTGGAAAGAAATATGAAGACTAAATTCTTGGTTGAAATGCAAGAGAACAGGCTTTTGCAGCATCAATTTATTCCTATGGAATGCCAAGAATTTGTTTACAGGGGGCAAAGCTCATTCATACTCCATGCTATAATACTTGTGAGAGAAAAAAATGGCCTAATAAATGCAGGAGAGTATAAATGCACAGAGATTATTTATGGGCATCATTAGAGCCTCTAAAAGTCTCTGAAAAGACATTCCCCTCAGGAGTCTCAGCAGAGGTTGGCATGGCTACCAAGAGCTGTTCGCCATACAGCTGCTTCTCTGATCTTCACTACCACCCTCAATAATAAGGAACAAGGAAATAAATAAAACATTATGCGTTGACATTTTATCTTTTACCCACTACATCTCTTATCTCCTTTTTTTTTGTAGCTGTTTATTCTGTCCCTTTAAATATTTTAATAAAAATAACACCCCTTGCCCCCAAAATATAGCAATCTTATGGAGTCTGAAAAAACTCAGAGGTTTCCTAAAGGGGTCATGCATCTGAGAAAGAGATAAAGGAACCATCTGATATTTCAGTTTTAATTCTAAATTTCTGTGGGGTTGAGGATAATTTGGAGTAGTTATCTATCACACCATACCACGAAGTCATGTAGAGAAGGGTGACAACATGCAGAGATGGATGATATCAGATTCTGAATATCTGCATGGATAGGTTCCAGTTTAGATGCATCCAGATGAACAACTGATAACGGATAAAATATAATCACTGAAAGCTTGCATCTCAAGAGGTTGAACAATCCCAGCAATGGTTCAGAGATTGTGATAATAAAGGCCATGGATGATGATGCAATTCTAAATCCTAATAATCACCCGTAAATATGTTCCAGCTTCTATTCAGGGCAACAAGCCAAGGAAAGACAATAAAATCGTTACAGTGAGGAGAATGAAGACAGGGTAGGTATCAGCCTTTATTATTATTAAAGCAGCTACAAAGTAGAGTTCTACTGCTTGCCTTTATGAATGAAAGAGGACTAGTCCTCAATTAATTGGGACTGGCAACTCCCTTGTGATGTGGTTGTAAAGTGCAAACTCATATACCATGCCAACTTACAACAGCAGTTCTGGTTCCCATCATTAAGTAAATCCCGTGTAGTCATTAAGCAGAACATCATGTGACTGCCATTTGCGAGTTCCTGGTGGCTTCTCCACTGGGATTTGCTTGTGAGAAGCCAGAGGGGAAGGCCACAAATTATGACCATGGGACCCTGCAACCATCATAAATAAATGCTGGTTGCTAAGTGCCCAAATTGTGATCACATGACCACAGGGATGCTGCAACAACTATAACTAAATGGACTGCTTGTAAGTCTCCTGGTTCAGTGCCACTGTAACTCTGAATGGTCGCTGAATGAGCTACCTGTACAGGGGAACCAGAGAATGTGTGTTTGAAAGCAATCCTGAAGGCAAGGCTGATGAAGTCTCAAGCAGCGGATTTATTTCTCAGATCAATATTAGGTAAAAGTAAGCCTGAAAGAATGAACTGCCTATATACCTTGTATTTCTTTTATTATACCTTCAAGTGTGGTTTGCCTGCTTATTGTTTGTGCTTTAACCCAAAATAATTCTAGTGTTCAAGGCAATCACAGAATCTGATCAGAAAATTTAGAGGACTAATTAGGCTGCATTTGTGATATGCTCCCAGAGACAGATGATTTGTCCTTCAATAGGAACTTCACAAAAATTCAGAAATTATAGACTGAATTTATATATTTAAAAGTTTGAGCATTTTGAGCAGTGATACCCAAAACCTGAAAATCTTCATTCCTGGCAATAACTTCAGGAGTTCACAGCACATTCATTTTTTTTAGAAGTGGCAAAGAGAGTTTCCCATTAGGTAAATGTTTTTTTGCCATACTTTCTCAATTACAAAATAGCATCTAGAGTGCAGGTGGCCCCTGAAAGCTTTATTGTGGATGAACAACCCTAACCCTAACTCTGATGAAAATAAAAATATAAAACAAAAGGTGATAGTATGTGATAACAAGTCAAATAAAAACTGAAAATACAGTTTGCAGAGTTATTAAATATTACCGTAGAACAGCTAAAGATGAAAACAGCGAAAGAGTAATGTAGAGAATATTTAGCATGAAGGTTTGATCTTCAGGAAACTGAACACTTCAGTCTGTTACATGGCAATGTATTCCTGAATGGGTTTTCCTCTTTTTTGCCAAATATTATAAATTCATCATTATATTTAAAAAGAAATACAGCCTGCCTAATGAGCACATTATGAATTTCTAAAGCAAAATAATTAAGTTTTGAAGGGATGCTATAAAATATTACTTGTTCAGTTTTAGTTTACAAAATTGTGGCAATTCCTTCAACACCTCTTCCAGCAAGTGACTACAACCAATGTATATCAAGAGAACATAATATTTGTAACACCAACAGTTGCAAAACCAGTTCTCTTGACAGACTTCCTACATTGAACCGGCAATGCTGCATTTATGTGTTGATGCAAATAATTTTCCTCAGAAGTGAATAGAAAGAGATTAGTATGCTATGGCTCAAAGATACACAACCTTACTTGCAGGATGGCAATCACCCCGTTTTGAGGAAAGAACAAATAACAAATCCTTGATTCTTTATCTGGCATTTATTAAAGGAGGTTCTACTGGCTTACTTCCAAACTAGCCATGCATTTCCCTGTGTCACGGAACTGCACTTCCTGCTTTCTGCCCTTACTCTGCCCCACAGCAAGCAGAATTATTGAAACAAGGTCTTTAACCTTTTAAAGCATGACGCATGATGAAGCAAAGATTAGAGAAGTGACACAGGAAGATATGATATATAAAAAGCACTAGCTTTTTATGCTGAAGGAAGAGATATCTGCAGGAAAACACACCATCCAAATGAATGCGGGTAATACTGAATAACAAATCTACTGGCAAAATCCGTGATGAGAATTAGTTCTAAATATCAAAAGTCATGCAGAGCCTGATAGCCTTCAATTGAGGAATCTTTCAAGATTCTCCTTTTCCTACAATTCCAATATGTATCCTTGGAGAAATAAATCAGATGCAAGTGACCGTCACTAAAAAAATGCTTTTATTATTTTTCTTAAGGCTGTAAGCAAAGATTTTAGTACAGATATGTACAAATTTTAGCTATTCAGACCATCTGTTTTTATACTCTAACAATGTGTCGATAAGCAACACACAGAACTGTGATAGATTAAGTCAGCCTATAAATCCCCTCAAGTCCCTTGATGCTAAGATTTGAAAATGAAAATGCTTTTTGGCATGGAAAAGAATTTTGTCTCAAAATTTTCATTTATTTGCTCAGATTTCAAACTAACTTTTTAAACTCACTTGGTATTAAGCAGGAATTGTTACTTATATCTCTGTTTCTTGTTCATTCTGTAGCTTTGTGAAAATTGGGAATCAAATTATTTTAATCACTTAAATCACTTTAATCACTGGATCATTTGAAATGTAATTGCAATAGATTTCTCAACCATGATGAGGATTCATTACTAAAAGTGGTCAGTGAACTCCTGCATATATGTATAGAACATTTGTTTGGCCCATTTTTATCATAAGCCAGTTTCTAAAAAAATAGGAGAACATATTAAGGAACTACCATATGTTGCAATGCTATAGATTATCTTTAAGGCATCTATTCTTAGTAACCTTGCATTCCTAAGTCCATGAGTTCCCTACATATACATAGTTGTTTTATTTCGGGATAAAGATGTTATTTGGAAATAGTTTGTACCCTAACATCATACAGTACCACCAGAATCTGGTCGTCAGATGCCATTATAGTTAAATTTATAGTTACATTTTGCAATTTTCTCCCCAAATAAAAAAGAAATCCCTATTTTTATAAAACACGTGATTGCTATTATATGACCCCAATTAATGCACTACTATATGACTCCAACTAATCATGCTGTATATATACCTTCAGGCAAGGACTAGTTTGGTGAAGGAAAAAAGAGAAATTGGAAGGCATTGTTCTTAATTAAATCCTTTAACATCATGTTCACTCTTGAATATACCAGATTTCGGAGTATTAGCATACCAACTCTGCAGCTCTGCAAAGACTTGCTTCATTTTCTTAATGGAAGCATCCATCTCTTCTTTAACCACAACCCGATATCGAGACAGTGACACGGTGCATCGCTGGAGGTCTTTTACTGATTTTTCAATATTGGAACCTATCCAAAAAGAACACAATAAAGTAAAGAGTCAATACTCCTTGCAAATTTTCCAATAATTATCAAAACTACAAATTACTTGCCATAAAGTATTTGTTCATTACATGAAAGAGGGATTTCAAAGTAACTTGAATGCTACTTTGAATGCCATTTCTTCCAAAGATTTCTGCTAAATATTTACCAGAAAAAAATGTTCCAGGAATAAAATAGCAGCATTGAGTTATAAAGAGAAAATATCTAATTGTGAATAAAACTGTAAAGTTCACACTAAGATTGACTGTCCCCTTTACGATCAAATCTGCATGAAACTGCTGTTTCCTCTAAAAGGGAAGATTTAAGGCTTAGGTACCAGTTGCAAAGGTTAGACTCTCTGCCGGCTATCTCCAAAAAAGCACATTTCCAAGCTTCTTTCTGTTACCAGAAATTACTGAAGTGCTCCCCTCTCCTAAGCTGCTTGTTATGGTCCTTGTTAAAGCAAAAAGCTGAAATGCAGCTGCCAAGAGGCAGATGTTCCTGTCTCCCCAAAACTATGGATAATGACCATGTTTAGAATCAAGATTTTGAAGGTCTTATTTGCTGACAAGTGTAGAAGAGAAGAACAGAAAATAAGAGAAGGAATAGCAAGGGCTGTTGCGTCTCATTTATCCATCCAGGTTCATTGAACACCTGGCTCACAGTATGGAAAAAAGAAGTGTGCAAGCTGGGATAAGGAATATTATGATTATGAGGGAGAACACACTTTTCTAAAACTATGTTGCACGTTACATATACAGAGTGAATCATTGAGCAATGCCAGCTAATTAAATAATCTAAGTCAACTAATTCTCATTTTATTGTATATCCAGTTGAGGAAAAAATGTAGTCTACAACCTGCCCCAAAAAGATACAATATTTATATTAAATAATTTACAATCTTTCAGTGCTCCTTGGAAAGTCAATTACAACCTGTTTCAAGTAACTCTAATTTACCTAATGTGCTCTGCAAATTACTCCCCACTATTAATGCAATATATTATGTAAGAGCTCTCTGCAACCCAAACAGAAATAGATAAAAGGAATTCAAATAGAACTGGAAAAAATATTGTGCCCAATATTTTTGTGAATGCATTTATTCCCAGAGCAAGCAGCTATTATACCATCAGGCTTGAACAGATCTGTAGCAATTTTGAATTTGAATCTAAGCATCCCTTGCAAAGTCATCATAAAACTAAATGAGAATTATACAGTGGCAGCAATTTAACACTGAAATAGGCAAGATGAAGTGATTGATCGAAATCAGGGAGGAGAGGAAGTGGTAATCAACTTCCACAGGATTCCACTCTTCATTTACCAATCCCAGTGCAGCAGCTAACATATTACTTATGTTAAAAAGCAATAAAACCCCCATGATGACAAATGATTTGTTGTTTAGAGCATATTAAAAGGTTATCAATAAGCATGTCAAGGATAATCATACTGAGATGTCCTGAATATTTATCTTCATCTTAATATTTATGTAAAATATATTCATATATTTGCACATTAAGTGTTCAGAACAAAAATAACAACTTCAATTTTAGATTCCATTTAATTTAATCTTACTGTTTCCCAAGGAATATCTGAAATGACAGATTAGGCTCTTTTTGCTTATCTCTGAAACAGCTGAAGGTTAGGCTGATCTGGTACATGGTTACCCAATGAACTTTATGACTCAGCAAGATTTGAACAGGATCAAAGTCCTGTACAATCCACCACAGCACAACAACTAATGAGATATAAATTAAGAATTACAAGCTTTAGAGTTAAAACAAATGTCAACTGGCACCCTGTAATTATTTTGCAACAAAGAACTTGTTAAAAAAACTAAAAAGAGAACAGAATCATGTCACAGATCTGTAAATTCTACCTAGTTTTTTGTTTCCAGGGGGCACAGGGACCTCATCCAGCATTGCTAGGGATGAGGGAGCTGGAGACTGGGTGCTGGAAGCAGATCTGGAGAGTGGCTTGCCAGCATTTCTCAATTCAGGTTGCACTCTGAGGGACTGGGTATTCTGGAAAGACCGCGTGCTTGCAGATTTTGGACTCAAGTTGGTTATTCCATTTTCAAACTGTAACAATGCTGAGGAAGGGAAAAAAGAGTTACTCTAAATTTAATTTAATTTAATTTAATTAATTAAATTTATATGCCGCCCCTTTCTGAAGACTCAGGGTGGCTCACAATACATTTAAAAAATCAATATAAAAAGACATTGAAAAATTAAAAAACATTAAAAACTTATTCACACCATTCATGGCCAGATGCCGCCAGATCACAAGAGCGAGATCAACGGGCCCAGGCCTGCCAGAAAAGCCAGGTCTTCACCGCTTTTCGGAAGGCCAATAGGGTGGGGATGGTCCGGACCTCAGGAGGTAATTGGTTCCAGAGAGCTGGGGCAGCCACAGAGAAGGCCCTCCCCCGCGGGCCCGCCAGCCGACATTATTTAGCTGACAGGACCCGGAGGAGACCAACTCTGTGGGATCTTACCGGTTGCTGGGAGCTATGCGGCAGAAGGTGGTCTCGAAGATAACTTGGCCCTGAGCCATGTAAACTTCCCACAACCATAAAATAACATAAAAAAGAACAATAGGATAAGGAATTTTATGTAGACTGGAATCCCGGATTACTTTTCTAGGGTGTCTCTGTATTGTGAACATCTGCCTACCTAGAATTTACATCAGGGCTTGTCAACTATGGCAACTTTATGGCCTATAAACTTCAACTCCCAGAATGGCTGGCTCAGGAATTCTGGGAGTTGAAGTTGACCGGTCGTAAAGTAGCCATAGTTGCCCACCCCTGGTTTACATGGTACCCAATTTTCCATTTTAGTACATTCACTGCCCATGCAATCTATGGATTTCCAAGTCAGATTATATAATTAAGTACAAATTCCGGTTATCTAGCATTATTACTGTCATGCTGCTTCCATTTCTACCTCTTTCCCCCTCTTTGGAAACCTGGGAAGAGTCAAAGTAATTTGAAAAAGAATGATTCATCTCCTTCTGTGGCAACTACTGAATAGTGGAAGGGAAACTTTAATTGTTTGGTTATTAAATAATGAAATGTGGCAGACGGCACTACACAAGTAGAATGGAAGAAGGAAGCCTTCCTTACCCATATAGACTTTCTGATTTTCATAATAATCCAACAGAGAACTAACCTGCCCCATCAGGAGTCTCAGGCGTAGCAGGCTCGCTTTCCTCTAATTCTCTCGCATCAATGGAAAGTGTCTCCAAGCCTTCACTGAGTGAATCCACAGACTCTGTGTCATTGGCCGAACCATTGACGTGGTAACCGTTAATCCCACCCTTCTCTGATGAAACTGCAGACTGTTCTTCTTCAGTGGCTGCTGGCTTGCTGGGGTCAGGAAGGTTGGCGCTTGATTCTGCAGAGGGTTTTGATTTGGTCTTCTTCTTTTTATTCTAGATTTCAGACACCGACATTATGAGAGAAGAAACTAAGCTTAACTCCTGGTATAAAATGGCATACCAAGAGCCTTGGTAGTACAGTGGACTAAAGCACACTGTTATTAACACCAGCTGCCTGCAATTACTGCAAGTTCGAATCTCCCCAGGCTCAAGGTCGACTCAGCCTTCCATCCTTTCTAAGGTAGGTAAATTGAGGACCCAGTTTGTGGGGGCAATAAGCTGACTTTGTATAAAATATACAAAAGTATGAAGGCTATTGCTTAGCGCATTGTAAGCCGCCCTGAGTCTCCGGAGAAGGGCGGCATATAAATCAAATTTTTAAAAAAATTATTACTATTGCCTGAATATAAAAGAATTAAATTCTTCAGTAGTCAGAACTTAGGGACGATCCCTTAAACGTGAGATGGATTTATTTAACAGCCAGAATTGACAGACTGTGACATTAATGAAATTCAAGTGTGCAGTATATAGTGGCCATTTATGGAGATAAATGTGTACATAAAAGAAAAGATACATTACTAAAAGCAGCAGAATGAATTAGTGTATACTTGATTTTTATCATGGATATATTTTTATATATATGGAAAATGCTGGTCAGGTTAGACCTTGTTCTAACCCAGCAGAGGTCTTACATATCATATATTCATTGTTCCCGAGAAATCCCACCTGATGTTACAGAATGCTCTAATAGCCCTAAGCAAGTACTGGAATCTTTTTTTTGCTTCTCTTCCCCTTCCCCAGAGGTCTTTTTTAAAAAGTCATTCCCTCTTCCTTAAACTAGTTGCATCACCTCAGTTATGCCACACAACACATAACAGGAGCTAATGGGCCATGACTGTGGATTGGCTATGGATCCCTGCTGTAAGGCTGACCTTCAGCATAAATTAAATTTAATGTTGCCAATGTGAGGATTAATAAAGGAAAGGCTTCATAAAGGTTGGCAATGAGTTTCAAGTTACCCTCTTCAAGGGCTCTCTCTTTTTTTCATTGGGGTAGTCAGGCTTTTGGGACTAGTAGAATTTCTAGTGAATTTCTAGAATTTCTGTTGGAATTTCAAGATTGTATTGTGGGGACTAACAGCAGGGTGAAGATCCCTGACCATAGTATTAAATAAATAAAAATAAAATAGAATACTCTTACTATTTCCAAAATGACTGCAAGAGGGGGAACATCTGGCCGCAAAGCATCATTTATCAAGAGAGAAACGGATGAATTGGTCGTTCATACTCTAAATTCTTATATCCTAACTTACTTTTGTATTTTTTTTCCTACTTATTTGGGCACACTTCTAACCAAAGCAATGGACTCTAGCCACAACAGTTTTCATCTTCTAAGAAGGTGTGTAGTATCCATTGGTAAATTTAAATCATGCAAATACTCTGTTTATATAGCAGACTCCTTTTTTAAAAAAGTGTTAAAGGAAAAATGGGTATGAAGCCTCAAAGACACTAAGTGAAGGTCCTATAGGTGCTTTGGAACTTATAAATGGTTTACTGGGGATGCCAACTCTGCATCCTTGGTGGAGGGAGAACCTAAGAATGAGGAACTGAAGTCTCTGGAATATCAATAGCCTCATTATAATTTAGTAGAATATCAAAGCAAGCTCAAATCCAAACCAAGACTAACCTTTTTCTTGCCAGTTACCGTCCATTCTTTCAACACTGCAGTAGCACTACCTGTTTTGAAAAAAAGCACATAATTATTACGGTTTATGTGCTCCTTAGCTATACAAAACAATAGCAAAACATAAAGGTGGATGGAATATCACATGAATGGAATATCACACAGTAAGCTTATATCACTGATAGCAAAAAATGGCATAAAGACAGAAAAGATATGAATTTATTTTCTGGCCAGAAGATAAAAGACAGTGTATTTTGTTTTTCTTATTTTTAAAAAAATGATTGTGGTTCTTAAGGGAAGACCAAAATATGCCACTAAAGTGTGAAATCTTTAAAATTTATCTTAAAAATAAATATAATAACAAAATGCCTACAAATATGTAAATATATTCTCGGGAAGTTTGCAGTGGTTGGCGCAGTGGTTAGAATGCAGTACTGCAGGCTGCCAGCAGTTCAAGTCTCACCAGGCTCAAGGTTGACTCAGCCTTCCATTATTCCGAGGTCGGTAAATTGAGGACCCAGATTGTTGGCGGCAATATACTGACTCTGTAAACCGCTTAGAGTGGGCTGTAAAGCACTGTGAAGCTGTATATAAGTCTAAGTGTTATTGCTATTGTAGTGAGACCTGAATTGTTTTCCAAAATAATTGTTGGAATTTAAAACATAAAAGCTGAAGAATACTGGTCAACAAGACATTGAGTAAAAGCTAAGTTGCTAAATAGGTACTTTTGGGACACAATATAGACAAAGTGGTTTTGTATCATAGTGACAAGGTTTTAGGATTTCTATGCTTCATAGAGGCTGTTTAAGACTGATTTATTGAAGCCAAAAGCCAATAAATGATAGCATCCTTACACAAGTTTCTGAAATCATACTTTCCAATTAATTTTAGTACCTAATGAAAGGCATTAATCCATTAGTTCATTTCCATACAGAACGATCTCAGAAAAAAATGCTTCCCTAATCTAGGCCCTGAAGCATAGAATTCTAGGTTTAACCAGAAAGTCTTGTTTTCAGAAGTCTGAAATAGATTGTGAAAGAAGTCATAGGATAAAGCCACATTTAGAATAAAGAATGAAACTTTTTTTTAAAGCTATGAAAAAGGATTATATTGTTTAGAAAAGAGATGCACAACACCTTCTGGGCTAAGAGCACACAACAATAAAAAGTGCTGTGTTAAATCACCTAAAAAAACCCATTAATTTCATTTTTATTTAAGTTAGTATGTTACTGCCATGTTTCCCCCCTTCTGTTACAATTAAAATGACAGTCTAATAACAACCTTTGGTGTCTCTGAGGCAGCACTCAGAGCTTCCAAAGGCAGCAAATAAACTTCCTAAATAGTTCCTGCTGAGTCTCTCATTAGGCAAGGAAAATTTCAGTTTCCATGAGTTCTTATGAACATGTGTAAATGAATTATGGAGAAAACTTGTGAAGGTGCTTTGCTACTGGAGAACATAGAACTCAATGTCTAAAGCGGAATTTTAACTGAGCGCACCGCTCATCTTTCTCCACCCCAGGCAGCCATTTTTAGTCTTCAACAACGAAAATAGAATTTAGAAATTATCTAATAAAAAGGGCAGACATTTTCTATTTCCTTCATAACCAACCTTGATGTAGAGAGATTAAGTCTTATATACTCCAAGTATCATACAATACAAATAAGTCCTGTGCCTTAGTTATATATGAAACACCACAGTATCAGAAAATGAAGTAATGTATACATATATTTCAATAGTTATTTAGTATTCTGTAATTGCATTATAGTAAGATTGCATGTTAAATGACAACCCATTGCTTTTTTTCATCATATTTATTTTTTAAGTCCTGCCAGAAAACATCTCAGGTAGAAACTAAGAACTTACCTTCCATAAAAGCCTGTACAGTTCGATCTACACAATTATCAAAGTGCTGCAGCACTAGGATAATCTCATTGTTGCTGCGGTTAGGGACTATCGCTCTCACAGCACTAATCTAGAAAAATGAGATATGCAGGTCACACGTTAGCCACTTACTTCCCAGACAAATATGTGCAACTGCCAATACAGTAGAAAAATTAAGTTTCTGTTCTTTTAAATTGAAGTCAGTTTCGTTTTCCCTCTGGGAACAGCCCATTCATTTTTCCTCTGGCAGCCTGTGTGTGGTGTTAAACCCATTTCAAGCACTTACACTAGAGCTGCAAGCAATATGAGCTCACAGCATGAGTAAAGCCTTCCAGCTTCCACTGGTTAAGATGTCACTGAAAAGCAAATATGCTCTGAAACAGTCTGACCAGAAAAGCTTGTCCCCAAATCAATACCAGCTTAAAAAAGAAGAAGAAAAAAATTTGTTCAGCCATGAGACAACAAGAGGCAGCAGAAGAAGCAATGGATGAAGATTAATCAACGAGAGAAGCAACCTAGAACAAAAGAGAAATTTCCTGACAGTTAGAACAATTAATCAGTGGAACAACTTGCCGCCAGAAGTTGTGAATGCTTCAACACTGGAAGTTTTTAAGAAGAGACTGGACAACCATTTGTCTGAAATGGTATAGGGTCTCCTGCCTGAACAGGGGGCTGGACTAGAAGACCTCCAAGGTCGTTTCCAATTCTGTTATTCTGAGAGACAAGCTATCTGTCAATCAATGGTTGCAATTGTGGAAGATACCACTTCCAACAGCAAAAGGGTCACAATAAAAGTTAAGAACTTATTGTAAATTCGAGTTCGAATCTCACCAGGCTCAAGGTTGATTCAGCCTTCCATCCTTTTGAGGTAGGTAAAATGAGGACCCAGATTGTGGGGGCAATAAACTGACTTTGTATAAAAAAGAACACCGCTTTTGGGAGGGGGGGCTGAAAGCCCTACTAAGCAGGTATATACAAAAGTATGAAGGCTATTGCTTAATGCATTGTAAGCCGCCCTGAGTCTCTGGAGAAGGCATATAAATTGAATGAATGAATGAATAAATAAATAAATAAATAAATAAATAAATAAATAAATAAATAAATAAAT
>WNWU01000020.1:4780300-4811987 GCA_012654045.1 Ptyas mucosa
AATAAATAAATAAATAAATAAATAAATAAATAAATAAATAAATAAATTGAAAATTTCCTGTATGCTCTATTCATACTTCAAGGGAGTCATCATACTTTCTGACTTTCAAAACAATATTATGCTATTTTCAGCTCTTAATGAAGTATCTGTTAAGATATTACTTACCTTCTCTTTCATATTTTCAAAGGTACCTCCTTGGGCCATCACGGTGTTTGACTGCACATCAAAAATAAATCCTGACAAATCTGAAGAGTCAGAAAGAAATGAATGTTCAGAATTCAACAAGGAAGAAATTTAAGTTCAGAGAGTAGCTGCAGTTATAGATTGTTCTGTGCAGAATCATATAAATATAGGCTGGAAATTATGCTAGAATAACTCATCCAATCCTGAAAGCAATAACTTGCAGGCACACCCCCTTGGGAGAGGCAGAAAGCGTATCAGTTTCACCTGTTGAGCACCACAGCATTAGTACATACTTTTTTGAAGCAGACTTCTGAAACAAACAGTTCTGGCAATATTGCAAAACTAGTCAAATATTAAAATGTGCACTAGAAAAGTATTAACTGAATAGTTTTCAAAGTCAGAAATTCAGACTTCTATGTCCCGAGGCATACTGAAGTTCTTCTTAATGTCTATCACTAGATTCTACATAATTTTCAGGGTAATCCTATTTTTAGACCAGAATTATAGCAAGCTGTGTTTCCTGCTAGCTGTAAACATTTCTTGGCTATTCTATGTTCCAAGGCTGATTAGTCATTAGTTGATTGTTTGGGGAAAAACTCATCCTCCTATGCTGATATAGCTGAGGTCATCGTTAATAGCAGTGTGGAATCCAGATTGCTGGATAAAAAAATGACTGGGTTTTTAACTGACCTCCACTGATTCTGTACCCAGTTCTACTATACTCTTCCCAGCTCACAAAAAATAATAAGCTATGTAGCAGAAGTACAAATTTTACCCCTGAGGTAGATACCCTTCTCTACCTCAAAGGTGGCGCTGGCCCACTCAACTAAGATCAGAATTCAACATTTAAAGCAGTGCCATGGGTAACAATCAATTGGAATCCACGATCTTTGATTGAAACTTATAGCCAGAATATTAGATTGACTGTGCAGTTTATCAAGAGACACACTGGTTCTGTTTCTTTCCTAACCCATTTATTTTGAGGAATATGTTGAAATTCTTTTACATTAGCAACCCTAAAAGAAAAACTCCCAGAAGAATAACAAAAGCAATGAATGAATGAAACCTTTTTCAAATTGGCAATATAGAATCAATTATGGCAACTGGATATATTTTTTTCTGCTCTTTGCTAATACAAAAAATAAGATACCAAATCTACGAACAAGAATCCACTTCAGCTTCAAGACTTTATTTTACATTGAATATTGCCTCTCTCTTCTGGTTATATAAAGTGCAGGATTTCTGTAATGCATTATTAGGTCTACTGGTTATTATAATTTTCATGAAAAATGATTAGATATTCTGCTTTTATACATGCCACCAAATAGGGATATTACAGGTCTATCCTTTTATCAGTTTTAGACCTAGCAGCAAATGAGTTACTTGATGACTTAAATATCTAGTTGGTGATGCAGAAATCAGTAGTACGGCAAATGTAACTTGAGATATTTTATCTGAAATTCTTTAAAGTCTCCAGATCTGAAATTCAAAGGTCAACCAGGAAGTAAACATGTAATATTCACCTTTCTTTCAATGGTTATCCAGAGATGCATTAGTTTGATGTCTCTTTTAATTTTAACAGACATTGCTCTGTCTTTTGAATTGCATGAGGAATTCAGTGAAATATTGCATGAGGAATAATGGAATATTAATTTGCATAATGCCTTTATTCTTTCCAATAACGACTTGAGGTATTTTTCCTTTACAAAGAAATAGTTGAAAAAGCAGTTTGGGGAAATCAATTACTTCTTCGTCTTAGATCATTAAAAAAATCTCAGCTTGTTTGCTAACATTGATTTAACAGTCCTCTTTTCACAAAAATACATTTGCACCATAATGACTTCAGAATTAAGAGGTCAAGCACGTATTTTATTGCTTTAAAACAGGGGTTTCCAACCTTGGCAACTTTAAGACTTATTGACTTCAACTCCCAGAATTCCCCAGCCAGGCATAACATCTCTTTATTAGATAAGCATATGCAGGCAGTTACCATAAGTAATTCACATTCAGGTTATCATTCAATCATGTTTCCTAAATACTAAAATAATTATTAAAATAACTAAAATACTGGGAACCTATTCACCATAGCAACAATATATTTGTTACTTGCTGACTGCATTGAAGTAACCAATTATTCTGACACTATTTTAGTAAATAAACCTTAAGAAATAATTGGTGTTAGGAAGAGTTCAGTCAGCTGTTCCCAAGCCTTTTTCCCAAGCTCCTTATTAAGATGAAACCCCAAAATGGAATCTTCTATCAATAATAATGCCATCAAGGTAACAGTGGCATTTTTGCTTACTTCTAATTTAGTATGCTAGAAAACAGACTGCATATTAATTTGTAATCATGTTAAATTTATAAGACATAGTATAGTTATGGTCTTATAAACTTACAGGTGATCCCACCAACCTACCATGTCAGCATTATTAAAATTGCAAAAGAAAACACTGTATATGGCAAACCATTTATATAACTTTCCATATGTGATTGCCAAGGTACAGATCTCAAGATGTGAGCACAGTGTGGGGGTAAGTGTGGAATTTTTATCTATTAAAAAAAAAGAGCGTATGGAGAAAAAACAGTGAACTCTTCCTTCTTCCATAGCTCATGCCATTTTCTCTGTTCTGAGAAGAATGGATGGAACACCGGAAAAGCTAAAATATTTAAAATGGCGCTTAACATTTTTTCCCCAAAGATTGAGTTTGAAAACTGCTGCTTTAGGTTACACAGAATTTGTTCATAATATAATCTTGTAATATATAGGAAGATGCAGGAGATGTGAAGATGTGCAGTGTCTTGTCCTACATAGTGAGCTATTGGGATTTTAAATCTTGCCTGTCCTTTACATTGCTGTGGATTTTTGGATACAGGTCTACTTCTGAGACTTCACAATGACCATGACAAACTAACCATGTACCTCCATTAGGTCAACCATGAACTAAACCTTTGCTCTTTGGTTGCTCTGTCTTTCCATAAAAGACAGAGCAACCTGACAAAGTGAGGAAAGCCCACGTTGCTTGCCAAGAGATGCTTGCTAAATAGGGTGAGTATTTAGTCATCCTGTTTATTTCCCAATTACTCAGTAGCAGCACTCCATAGAAAATCGCACATCGTAGACTGGACAAGGAAGGACATTTGCTGTTGTCAAAAGACCGCAAAAGGTGATCACAAGACCCTGCAGACATTACAACTCTCATAAATACACGCCAGTTGCAAGTGTCCAAATTTTGATCATGTGACCTGGGGATGCTGCAACAGTTCCAAGTGTGAAAAATGGCCGCAAGTCAGTTTTTTCAGTGTCATTGTAACTTTGAATGGTCAATAATTGAAAGATTGTAAGTCAAGGACTATCTGTAATTACCATATTTTCCGGCGTATAAGACGACTTTTTAACACATGAAAATCTTCTCAAAAGTCGGGGGTCGTCTTATACGCCGGGTGTCCTTCTCCTGTAACCAGGCGGACCAGCCTGAAAGGCTCTGATGAGCCTTAAATGGCTCTGGCAATCCCAGCTGAGTTGCCTGCTAATCAGGCGACTCGGCTTGGATCATCAGAGTAAAAGGAAAAAAGTTTTTCCCTTAGAAATGGCTCTGGCGATCCCAAGCACGCAGGGAGTTGTGGACTTCAACTCCCAGAATTCCTCAGCCAGCAAAGCAAAGCTGGCTGAGGAATTCTGGAAGTTGAAGTCTACAAGTCTTAAAGTTGCCAAGCTTGGAGACCCCTGTTCTATTGGGTAAGTTTTTCCCCCCCTTTGGGAGCTTTAGGAAGTTTTAAATTTAGCTTTCATATAAAAATAAAAATAAAATAAAATAATATTTGTGCAGGTTTCTGAGATTTAGTGTGTTTCTGTAGCGTTTCACTCTAACTACACAAACACACAAAATCTGTATGTGGAATTTTGTGTGTGTGAAGTGTGAAAGTTGTTTTTTTGGGCTTTTTGTGGCTGTGTGAGGTTCCTGCTTGTTGCAGGGGCCATTTTGGGTCTAGCACAGCTGCTTTTACACTGTGGGTGAGCCAGTTGATGTTTTTAAATTTTTATTTGGTGTGCGTTGGAAGAGGGGTAGTCTTATACGGCGAGTATAGCCCAAACCCTATATTTTAACAGGAAATGTTGGGGGTCGTCTTATACTCCCAGTCGTCGTATACGCCGGAAAATACGGTAGGTTTGCATCTTTTATCTTTTAAATAGCTTTCTGGTTCCCATTGTGGAGAGTAGATAGTCTTGTTAATATAAGGCTTTCAGAGGGCATAGGTTTGGCATGTGGCCTTGTCCAATTTATTTCCTATATACAACTTAGGTGCTAGAGGCCCTGAAGGGTTCATTCTCTCATAGTAATCTATAAATTTTACATTCAGATGTCCATATAACGTTAGCTGCCTATATGATTAACTATTGCAAACGGCATGAAAGACTCAAGAGACAAGCAAGGCATCTTGGCAGTCATACTGAACTTCAGTGACACTTTGGAACTAAGTGTTAAAGCAAAGATATGATTCCCATTGCCAATTGCATTTATACGATAATCTGTAGCATGAAAAATCAACATTTTTCTTAATAAACTAAGGTTCTTAGGATTTACATTAATTGCTAAGGAAACAATATTAAACATTAGTTCGGATTGAAAAGAATACCCAGTATAAATCACTTATACAGGAAGTCCTCAATATATGACCACAATAGAGCCCAAAATTTGTCAAGTGAGACATTGTTAAGTGTTGCCCCATTTTACGACCTTTCTTGCTTGTTAAGTGAATCACTGCAGTTATTAAGTTAACAACATGGTTGTAAAGTGAAACTTCCCCATTGACTTTGCATGTCAAAAGATTACAAAAAGGGGATCGCATGAACTTGGTTATAAGTATGATCCAGTTGCCAAGCAACTGAATTTTGATCACGTGATCATGGGGATGCTACAAAGGTTGTAACTGAAAAATGGTCATCAGTCACTTTTTCCAGTGATGTTGCAACTTTTAATGGTCACTAAATGAACTCTTGTAAGTCCAGGACTACCTGTATAACATGGAACTGCATTTGCTGTCTTTTTGTTGTTCTACTGAATTCTGCAACTTATGTGCAAATATATTCTCTCTCTAGAAAGGTAAAAAAAAAATAAGTGAATTTGAATCTATGGGGTTACATTTGTTTAGAATTCTAGAAATTTTTAGAAATTTTAAATCTCCATTTCAAGGAGATTAGTTTTAAAAGAGTGAGCAATATTTATAGATACACATTTATGCAACCCTAAATTCAACAAGAACTGCAAGATGGACAGCTATTTTTCTTTGTAGCAGCTTTCCTATGCAGCTGAAAACAAATACTGAAACTCTTCTAAGTGAGAAATTCTGATGCAACACAAAAGTTATTGCTAATAAAAAAAAAACTTTAGCTGCAAAATTCCTTTTTAAAAGAAAATTCCTTTTTACAAGATGGACCATACTTTTCATTGTTCCATGAACTATAGTCATGACTAAGTCAACATTGTAGTGTGGTTTTTGCAGCTGCTTTTTCCATAAGCTCATTTCTTTTTCAACAAGGGAAGATAAAAACCTAAATGTAACCAAAGCCGTTGTTCCATAAAACAAATGTGGAGTAGGCAAATTAATTACAGTTAACGACATAATCTAAAACACAACTGTTCTCAGAAAACTAAGATTAGATAAAATTCACCCTTTTGTCAGAAATTGGAGTCAGATTATTTTTGGAGTATTTTTTTTTAAAGATGGCACTAAATGGCATCTTTCAAAATATTTCCAAAAGGAACTGTTAGTTGTGGGTGGAGAGAATAATAGATGTAGGAGTGGTGACTTTGGATAGAGCTGAGGGTCTTTAACAGATTGGAGCTGGTCGAATGTGCCAGTGTGGGTGAGGTAGAGTGGTATTTGGTGAAGCAGTGCCTTGGATAGATAGTGCAGATTTGGAAGAGAGCAAGAATGGCCATCAGGAAATTCAATTCATGGTGCTTCACCATGGTGGAATGCAAGCTTCAGGTTCAAGAATTTGAAACTGGTGGAAAATTACTAGCAATTTCCTGTCCTGGGTAATTCCTGTTGGACTGTGGCTGGGTGTCAGTGCAGCTTGATTTACTTCTACGCATTTTAGGAATGGGACAACAGGGTCAAGATATAATGCCCTAAGTCTAGTGGGGGCTTCATGGGCTTAGCAATTGAAATGCTAGAGTTGTTTACAGTTCAGGTTGAGACTCCTGGTAACATTGGAATCCCTCTGAGAATTCTATCAATAGAATGACCCAAGGGCATCACACTGTCTTGTGGGCAGCAGAAGAGGTGAATTATGTTGGCAGCTTGAGGGGGTCCTCCACTCATAGTGAGATGTCAGGGGCTATGGCAGGGTACATTAATAAGGTGTGTCCTTGCAAGAGGAACACTTGGAGGGAGGGATTAGGGTGACAGTAGAAAAGTGGTGGGTGCATGGTTGGGTTCCATATGAGTGGCTTTGCCATATTCCTGGCGGTCTGTAGGTTCTGAAACTGTGCAGAAAGTAGCCAAAAATATTTGATATTATATGGGGAGGGGGGGATTTCAGATAAGGGGGAAGTGTATCCTGATTTTGGTAGGATAGGATAGGCAACGGTACGTATGCCAATACAGTGAAGGAGGGGCCAACTATCTGTTTTTACTTCTGGCCTAGTGGCTTCACACCTGAGTAGCAGGGTTGGTGGTATATTGACCTCAAAGTACTGGTTTTCTGCTAGTTATTAAAACTGAAAGTATTTTGTCCTTTGGAGGCTGGAGTGACACCATCCGTTTATTGATTGACACATGGGATTGGAATCATTTTTGGCTTTTGTTATAAATAAATGTATGCTTTTAAGTTAATCACAAAGAATACAAAATTAGCATTTTTTTACAATCTAAACTGCTTGTCTTTGTAACTTACCAAGACTATTCCACTGCAGCTCAGAGCAAAACTATACTTGAAAAAAGTTTTCAATTCCATCAAATTACAACTGGATCTACTTATTACAAGTTACAGAAAGGAACATGACACATTAGGGAGCTGCAAATTCTATTACTAGATTTAAAAGAGGATAACCTGGAAAACAAAATAACTACCTATTTATATCGGGCTGAAACAGAAAGGCTTTTCAGATAAATGTCCAATATTAACACATTTACTGTACACGTCAGAAAAATTCTCAGGACCTAAACATAAGTGGATTGTTTCAATTTTCATTTGTTTCTCAGCCTTTTGGCTAAGGTCAAGTGTAGCACTTGCAAATTTCATACTGACATCTCTCATAAGCAATTTTCCTGATCAAATTCTTAAAGATACTAGTCCATTTAATCCGCACAGAAATTATTTGTAAGGATTGCAATTCTTTTTCAAATCTGAGCCCCAGATATTCTTCTATGTATACCCATTTTGTTCAATTGGGTCTTGACAATTTCAGGAATTTTAAGGGCAGTTTGCTATCAATAAATGTACAAACAATTTTAATGTAATTTATTGTTCCAAATACAGACATACAATATCCATAACCACATTCACTGTGAGAATGATAAAGTGTTCCTCTTGGTAAAATAGCCAAGGAAAAGAATTTGAGCTCTGAACTACTTACCCAATGAAAATATCAAATTTAACAAAAAAAAAACCCCACCATCAAAAATTTTCTGTTGCTGTTGTGTGAGAACTTAAAAAAAGAGAATAATAATTGAAATATCTTTTTATAAAGATATTGAAAATTCAACATATTGTAAACTATAATATTGTATATTTTTAACCAATAAAAACTTTTTACCAAAAAAAAAATTCTGTTGCTGGAACCTCATCCACATCTTTTGTAACTTGCTACAATATTTACATTGTTTCTTTCTTTCATACTGGACTCTAGAGTCTGTTCAATATACTACTATATACTCAAAATACTTAAGTAGGTTGCCTATTCATGGAGATTCTCAATCTTCCATTTCTTGGTTTTTTTCTTTGAAAACATTTTGCTTCTCATCTAAGAAACTTCTTCACTTCTGATTGAGTGGTGGAGAATGGAAGAATTTACTTTCTTTGCAGTCTCAGAGTGCTAACAACCAGATGATTACCAAAAGTGTAAATCCTTCCATTCCCTGCCAGTCAGTTTAGAATTGAAGAAGCTTCTTGGATGAGTTTTTTTTTAAAAAAAAGAAGACCAAAGAAAGTCCACTTGCCTTTTGGAAAAGCACCTTTGGGGCACTCTAGTAGGGTGTTCAGACTATATAATGAGCTCTGAACCCCTATTTTAGTTACTAATAAAAGAAGATACAAATTTTCAGGCTTTCTTTAAAAAAAATTCTATTTGTCTCAATCTGCTCAATCTCAACAATCTGCTTGTTGAAAACTCAAAAAGTGGCATGTGCCATGTGACTTTATTATATGTCAGAAGAAAACTAGAGAAAAAGTTAATATATAAAGTCAGACTGCATTCAGCTATTTTAAATAATATGTTGAACAAGACTAAATTAGGCACTTCAAATTCCTGTCCTGCTCATGTAAATTGTAAATTTTTTTTAAAAAAAATTATCCTGCCTTTCCTTTATTATAAAAAAGTTAGAGAACATATCTAATACTGCTGCCTACTCTTATTTTCCCCACAACAAAAGCCCTGTGAGGGGTTGGGCTAAGAGTGTGACTGGCCCAAAGTCACCCAGCTGGCTTTTATGCCTAAAACGGAACTAAACCTAGTTTCTTGGTTTCTAGGCCAGCATCTTAACCACTGCACCAAACTGGCTCTCTCATTTGGCTTGAATTATTTTAAATATTTACAATGAGAAAACAAAATGCAACAAGATGTTTCGGCCTATAAAAAATGATGCATTTTAACAAGGAATTCCATTAGCAGAGGATGGCAAGATGACAGCTAAAGTTTGTAAACTAGTCTACAACTTTTCTAAACTAAAAGCCTTAAACAAAAGTCTTCAGGGCAGTGGAGACTATTGATTGTGGAATAAATAGAGTTTCAGGGGCCCTATCAGTGTGTGATGGCCTAGATGTCTTATCTGCTGCTCACAAAATGTTAAGTCCAGTGTATGATTTGCTTACACCAAAGCCACAGTCTTTGATATAGGATATGCCAGGGTTGTCCCTGGGAATGGGATCTTACTTCTGGAGGGCTTCTAATCCTTGTTGGCAATTATTTTCTGCAACATAATCCAGCTGAAAGATGCTTTGTCTGAATGTAGAAATGAACAGCGCTTTCTGAAGGAATATTGTGCAGCAGTCCCAAATAAACATTACTAGATGACTTTAGTGTAGAGGTGGTTCTAATGAAGTCATTCACAATTTCCGGTGTGCCAGACTTAGTTGGAATTACACAGATATTGATGCATGCAATGACCCCCAAGGAGATCTTGGTCAATGCTCTATCTACTTATAACATATATATGGCTGCTCAACTTGGGTGCTACTGTGTTTCCCCAAAAATAAGACCCTGTCTTATATTTTTTTGAACCCTGAAATAAGTGCTTGGCCTTATTTTCGGGGAGGTCTTATTATTTTGGGGTGCATGGAGGAAATCAGAGGAAATGGCAGGGATTAGTTGCACATGTGTTTAAATATTTTCAGGGAGGGCTTATTTTCAAGGGGGGGGTTATTTTAGTGCATGCGCTCAAAAGTCCGATTGGGTTTATTATCAGGGGATGTCTTATAGGGAAACAGGGTACAATCAGCTTATAATAAACCTATATAAAGTAGAGTAGATAAAAGGATTCAATTGAAATAATCAACCTTTGATAAGAAATCAGGAATTCATAATTATTATTGTCTTCCAGATAGAGATCCTCATCTTCCTGGCTCCAATTCTTGAGGAAACAATCAGGTTTTTAATGTCCTTCTAAAAGTCAACAGGATCAAGGTCCAATATTCAATTGTGTCTGGATCACAGCAGTCCATATGGAGTTATTGGAACCAAACTGATTAAGACTGAATTCCTCTTTCTGTTCAAGAAGATTCTGCTCAATTTACCAAGTTATTCCAATCATTTGCTAATTGGATTTTCAGAAGGGAATAGAGGGCCTTTCACCAAGTGAAAGGCCCAATTCACTTTAAACATGAAGGTAGGGCTTTTCTACTTTGCTGTCCTTGGTAGATTCCAGGTTGGTCCCAAATCAATCACTTTTCTTGCATTAAAGCTGCCAAGACATGTTTGATTACCACTTAGAAGGATACTTAATCTGAACCATATTCCAAAGAGAAAATTGACAGTCTGGGATTACATCAGTTTCAAAACTGTAAATCTCCCTCTTTTCTAAGAACTCGTGGGAAAAATGTACCCTACATCAGCTTATAATTAATTCATCTTTTAAAACATTTGTGATGCAGCAAGATGAATTCGTCTGAATAAAATTGCAGGATGGCAATATACACATTAAAACATATTCTGACACTAATGGTTAGCAGCTCCTGAATTACTATTATTACCGGAAAGTGTTTGGGAAGATTGTAAACCCATGTATTTTTTAAAACTGATCACAGAAGAACATTATGAAGATAGATACTGGTAATTTGCAAGAGAAACAGGATGAAGCAGAGTACCCTATTTTAACTGAGAAGCAGCTTAACATTTTAAAGAATGTTAAATATGTCTCTGGAAAATGTTTAATAAGGCTGGATATAAATTTTACAGAATGAGAGAATAAAATAGTAGAAAACACACTGAAGTATAAGTTTTGGGCATGCTCTATTCATTTTAGTTTTATATCTATATAACTATATAATTTTTATTTTTATTAATTGAAGTGCCCAATAGCTGAAGCTATTTACCATGAAATACACCAAAATACAATCTGAATAAAAAGATATAGAATTAAATAAAAACTTCATATAAACTATAAAACACAATTGCATGTAAACTAGACAGCAAGACAGTCATTCAAAATCTAAAACAATACAAATTAAAATACAGTTAAGAGACCATTAAAACATGACATAAAATAGAAAGGTATTGTACCAGAACAAATCAAGCATACACATTAACTAAAAGTGGAAGCATTAATAGATCAGAATGAAACTGGTCTGATCTTGTGGAGGTGATGAATACATGACTGGAAGTAAACGTCTATGTTTAATTATAAACGGGCTAATACAGATGTCAGAGAATACAAATTGGTATCATCTAGATTACGATATGTGTATACTAAATGTCTTTTCTGAATACTGTATGTAGTTTAAGTACAAGTTTATTAAGATACACATATGGCAAAGAGATTAACATAAATCTAAAAGAATGATTGGTCTCATCGTTTGTGCTGTAAGATTGAGAGAATTAGCGAAGGATACAAAGGCAATGAAAGGCTCTGAATGTCAGATGGATCATCAAATGATTGAGGCCCAGAGATGCTGTTTTTCAGGGGCAGTACCAGTTATTTGGAACAGCCTTCCACTGGACATATTGCATATTACTGATTGCCTTTCAGGAGATGCTACAAACCAAGCAAGCTCTTCTACAGACCATCTGGCAATCCAACAGTTGTTCAACAATTGTTTTGATTACTGTTGCCGTGTCATTTTTATACTGTATTTTTATCTCTATTATTTTTATCATCTTTCTTACTGCGTTTTGGTGCCATGATGAGGTCAGAGTATATGGATAAGAAAAGAAAGGTTTATAAGAGAATGATTGCTGCAAAAAATAAAAATGAAAGATGTTGTATAATGTTGTAATCAATGTGTAGACAAGTCCCTATCCCCACTTTTACTGTCAAAACTGCCAGTTCAGACATTCAAATCAGCCCCATCTTTGTCATAAGCACAAACATACAGGGTATGGCATATATGGAGATGCCCCTCCCCCAAACCTAATACTTTTTATAAATTTGGGGGGAAGGAAATATCCTTTTAGAAACTGAGCATTGGTTGCTGGACAAAAGGCTGGAAACAAGTGAGATTTACTATCTTCCCCCAGCCTCAGATTTAAGAATTTGCAGGAAGCAGGATTACTGAAGAATAACATATGTTCCAAGGCTAATCTATTCTCTAGAGGAATAGAGGAAAATTAACTAAGGACAACACTCTATTTCCTGCTGGTTGATCCTTTGTGGTTTCTGATATTTATGTTTTTTTATACATGCTTAGTACATTATTTTATCCACTTCTTCACATCATAGCTGGTTCTATATTAGAAGCAGATCCTTATGATTCACTTTGAATCATACATTGTTCTATGGGAGTTTCTTTTAAGATGCTTTCTGTGATTTGAGCATCCCTGTATTTTCTTCTCCAACAGGAACGGTTTTGGAAGGGGCTATTTGAAAAGGAATTTCTACATTCTCTTTTTCTGTCCTCTGAGAAGATAAGCAGTAACTACTAAGCAGTTATTACAAAGCAGGAAGAAGGGGCCAGATTGTGTAAATCCAGAGGGTTTTTGAAAGGAAATAGTTCCAATGTTTAGACTTAGCCTTGCCACTACAAATGTATATACAGAAAAAAAGCTGCAAATAATCTTGTTCTGTCATCAGAGAATAAGAGAGAGATGTTTAAAAGAAGCAGAGAAAATACAGAGCAGTTTTGAAAGCAGTAAATGTAGGTTAAAAATGTTAACATCTAAGAAAAAATATGAAAAGAGATAAATACTGTGAAATTATTAAAAAATGGTAAGGTTGCAGATGTAGGCAGCATGCCTGGAAAAATGTAAACGTACAGATTTAGTTTTTTTGTGGAGTGTTGTGTAATTTATTTAACATGTGTGAGAATACATCTGTGCCCAACGATTGGAAATTTGGAATTCCTGTCAGGGTAGTGTGTATTACACATTATATATTTGTTCTTTGGTCGCTGAGAAGAGGGAACATTTATTGCATATTTGTTGATTTAAAGACAGTGCATGATGCTAGAAGTGTGTTGGTTGCTTGGGAACGTAAATGTAACTTTATAATTTTTGAATTGTTAGTCAAGAACCTAAATAACCCTCAGTTAGATTGTATGATGCAACATGGAGTATGGACTTATATGTATTTAAAACCAAGCTAATTGTATTTGCAGGGGAATCAGAATGAACAACTCCAAGTTATACCTTAGTGGTAAAAAAATAGGGCAAACAGAATGACTTTGTAGGAATAAAATACAAAAAGTATGTATGTGGGATCACAAATGAACATGGTCTATATACAAAAATAAGCAATTAACATTGCCTCATTATTGTTTACTATTTCTTACTTCTTTTCTGCAATTTGCACAATGGTTTTCCCAAAAGAGAATAAAATGAGCATATATGAACAAGAGAGTACTCAGTTACATACTGTCACAACTAATGTCTAATACTTGTTATTAACATTCACTAAGTGTATATATGAAAAATTTCACTAAGAAAACCTGACTTATTACAGCTTTCCATCACAAATAATATACAGAATTGAAACATTAGAAATTACATCCGTATACAAGTTGACTGTTTCTACCTGAAAGATATATTTGAAACAAGACCAAATCTTTGCTGGTTCATAAAAATTAGGCTTTCTGCACCTACAACCCAATACAACTTGTGCTGTGGGGAAAAAAACCAATTAGAAATAAATAGTAAATAAAGCAATTAAACAATACAAATCAGAGCTAATACACTGATAGCTTAAGAATATGCATTATTAAAATATAAATTCATATGTTCTGTTTCTAAACATTATAGCACAGATCATTAACTCAACCCTAATTCAGCTTTAAGGACACTAGAAATAGTAATTTGAACCAAATGCCTGGTCTAGAAGAGCCAAAAATCTTTTTTCCACAGGATGAATAGTGTAACAATTTACAGCTGGAAGTAGTGCACATAGCCAACTTAGCAATTTGTTCCTAGCCATTGGAATTCAGGGACCTAAATACAACTTCAGATCTATACTTCAAATGAGCTACAGTTCTGTAAGATACATCAGTATCTTACTGTAAGATTCTGCAAGATAAACCTAATATGCAGAAAGACCTCTTGTGTATTTGAAAATCAGTTAGCTATGTCTACCATTGAAAGAAAAATGTTCTTACTAATATGCAAGAAAAAGTGGGGGGAGACACATTTTTGGACATAAAGTCAGTTGTAACCTATTCCATTGCAGCCTCTTTGAAAGATGGCTGCAAAAAACTTAAGAGGGGAACCAATTCATGCCAATTTGGGAAGAGGTGGGAGCAACCAAATCATATACTCGGCGCTAGGATGTTTCTGAAGCCCGGAAACAGCTATAGTTTTGGAATCTATAATTGATCTCAATCTAGCCATTTTAGCCGGAAGTTATTCAATAGGACTGGTCAATAAGAATGCCAATGATTCAGATCAAAGCACTTCCAGGAAAGTTGAAACAATCCACTTTAAACTCAAAATGCTGCAAAATCTTCCACATATTCAAAAAAGCCTTAATAGACTCTTAGTCATTGTTTGAATCTAATTCAAAGTGCTAGTTTTGATCTTTAAAACCTGTCCAAATGTCATGTTAACTCAAACATACATAGTGAACCTTGAATCTTGACATATTATCAGTAGCATCCAAGAGAGGGCAGGGAAATGAAAAATACATGATAGCCTTATCAAGGAAAGAAAAGTCACCAGCAATTTTCATTTGCAAAACCTGCATAAAATAAAATAAAATGTTTTTGCAGACAGACATACTTCTCATACAATCTGTAATTAATATTAAAAAGCAGATATAGATGTCGGTTTCTGATAAGATTTATTGTTCCTAATTTTTTTTTAAGGGGTGGGTGGGTGTAAAGTCTTCCTGTCTAGTTGTGTCTGAATCTAGGGAGCAAGTGCTCATCTCCGTTTCTTGACTAAGGGAGCCAGCGTTGTCTGAAGACATTTTCCAGGTTCATGTGGCCAGCGTGGCTATATGCCAAAAGTGCATGGAACACTGCTACCTCCCCACCAAAGTGGTACCTATTAATCTAATCAAAGTAATAGTTCTTAAAATGATACTGATTTCTCAGTAAGACGGAATTCTGCCTAGAGAGAGGTGCAATTCCTCAAATGAGGCACAGGGAATAGTCAACTCTCTGCCATAGCAGGTTTTGCAGTTCTTAGTATTGGCGGTTCTGAAGCAAAACTAGACTTTTCATGTCTGCCATTAGTTTAAATTCCTAACACTAGAAATTCGCAAGTTTTTCAAATGTTGAAGACATTCCTTCTTTGATTTGAGAAAGGGATGAAGGATTGTATTTTAGAAAAGTAATCTCATATCTATTTAGGAAGATGTGAACAGAATTTCTCTTCTTTACAGACACTTAAGAGAACAATTAGAGAAAACTCCCTGACTTTGATGAATGTCTTAACACTGACTAAATTCCCATATTTGATAACAACATATTATATAGTCTTTTTTCTCAGTTATACTACCTCTATATTAAAGCTTACCTTTTTGGTTTTGCTTCTTAGACATAATAGCTTGTCTTATTTAATGTCTGATTACACAGCAAAGAATATGGTTCCTCAAGTATGAAAGTAGCAGATGTGATTCAAGTACTGCTTTGCATCCAGGCAGGAAATGGCAAATATCTGCTCAGAGACAGCAACCTCCCCAGCTCCCAAGGCAACTGGAGAATTGTCAAAATCCTGCTAGCTGAAAACTGTAGATTCTTTCTTTTAGCACCAATCTTCTGTCAGGAAGCACCCACACAGCAGTTCATGTTGCTGTTTTTCAGATTCTGAAAATGAAAATGTATAGGGGGAATTTAATTTACCACTTTTATTTATTTTAACAAAGAAAATCTAGGGTAGAGAATTATGTGAGATAAATAAGTTGTATTCAGTATGCAAGAGCATTCCCCAAAATGAGGTGATTTTCACCAAACTCAATGTTTCTTCACTAAAATGCAAAACAAAGAGCAGGGGAAACTTATCGAGGCCAGTGTAACATCTGGCAGACTTTGCCCTCTATTTAAACAGCTAGTATTCTGAAACTGAAGTTAATGTATTTTACATTTATACAATATAAACTTTTGCAGAACACTGAGAAGGTTTGACTCATGAGCAGAATCATTGCAAAGGGAGTGTAAAAGTGATATTTATGAGTGCATACAGAACAAAAGAATTTATGAAATGTTGTAGTTCCTAAAATACTGTAGTTCTCTTTTTTTTAAAAAAGTTACACGTATGCCATGGGGGGGGATCACAAAAATGGTTGCTATTACCACCAGGATAAAAGAAAATAAACTAAATTATATTTTTTTTCTTTGTCACCATAAATGTCATTAAAATTTCAGTATAAAAAACACTTTTAAAATATATAAATTAAAGAACAGAAATAGTCACATAAGAATAGTATTTTACTGTAGTCTAACTTTAAACACTCAGATATTAATTTTCATTTTTTTAGTTCTAAGTTTTTAGCATATTGTATTATAGATAATAACAGTTTTGCTTAATTCTAATAATGATGTTTTATCTCTTAATATGCTTAGGGCATTTTATGTGAAAAATCTTTGCATTTCTACCGTCACTTCTTTAAAAAGATAATTTACTTAATTTTCAAAATCAAGAATAAACATAAGGCAAGCAAAGATTCATGAAACTATTTCTTAAAAGTTTGCATAGTCCTCAGAGCCAACAACACTGTAAATTCAACAGTCTGAAATTCCCACATGTTACTCATTTAGTCTGGTGAGTACCGTATTTTTCGGAGTATAAGACCCACCTTTTTCCCCATTAAAAAAAGGTGAAAATCTGTGTGCATCTTATACTCCAAATGTAGCCCCGCCCAGCCTCTCAAACGGAGATTTCAGAGGCTGAAAAAAGCCTCTAAAAAAAGCTTCAGAAAAAAAGGCTCAGAAACGAAGCTTCAGAAAAAAAGGCTTTTTTTCTGAAGTTCTGTTTCAGAGGCTTTCAGAGGCAGATTTTTTTTTCCTGAAACAGTTTTAGTAGTTTCAGAGGCTGAAAAAAAAGCAAGGCAAAGAGCTCACAACCAAGGAACCTGTTGCTAAAATTCACCTCTGGAACAGCTGATTGGGGGTATTCTGGGAGGCTGATCTATCCGCCAATCAGCTTTTTTCTTATTGTCCTCCCCAAAAACTAAGGTGAGTCTTATACTCCGAAAAATACGCTACTTATAATTCTAAAACCTCTGTTAGCTATAAACTCCAAATCAGTAAGAAAACTAAAAATACTATTTCAAAATGCTAAAAGTTCAGTTTTTGTTCAAGACATATCTTCTGTTTTCTACCTGACCACCAATATTCCCAGAAGAAGGTAATTTCACTTCTTTTAGAATTCAGAGTTTATTACACATTTTAAGCAGGCCTCAAGAACTGCAACCTTCAAGTTACATATTGTCCCCCAAGCGGTGCAACTTAAGAAAACTGTGTCCTGTTTTTTTTTTTCATTTAAAAACAGATACACTCTAAAGTACTTTTGACAATATTAACACACCTAGAAAAGGGGGGGAAATCACTCCAAATAATGAAAAAACAATCCATCTAATTGCATACCATCAGTAATATCATATTACCATATCATGCACAAGACCCCCTCAGAGTCTAGGAAAAAATAAATGAAGATCACAGCTGCACAAAGAATGCAAATAAGAGAATAATGTTAACAATACTGCAATTAAAAATTATATACTGGCTATTAAGAAATGTGTCTTTCTTTTGCTTCCCACATACAAAAATAGTTCAGCGAAAGAAAAAATTGGCCAAAAGAAATACACAACCCTAAAAATTTCAAGCGCTTAAACACTGCCATATCCACCCATCTTGTAACCCATTCAATTTTTTTCCTTCAAAAAGAATACTTCAGGAACATACATTATTTAACTAAGCTATTCCATTTTGTTCCCTGAATGGGTTATTCTATATGAAATATTTTCTCTGATTAGAGAATAATGAAAGTTGCAGGCACCATCTGAATGAATCAGTCACTCATGACTGGGTCATCTCCCATTTGGACTGTTGCAATGCATTCTACATGCGCTTTTCAAAGCCACCCTTGAAAAGTTACCTGGAAGCTTCGGCTGGTACAGAATGTGGTTGTATGGGCAATTTTGAGTGCCCAAAGAACGGTACATGTAACACCTCTGCTGAGCTGGTTTGCTTCCAGGTCCAATTCAAGGTGTTGTTTTTGACTTTTAAGCCCTACATGGCATGGGGCCAGGTTATCTATAGAACTGTCTTCATCTTGTTACATCAGCTCACCCCACTGGTCAGGTAGGGAAGGAATGTTCGGACGCTATCCGATAAAAGAATTCTGATTGGCGGGGTCCAGGAAGAGACCCTTCTCTGCCATTGCCCCTGTCCTGTAGAATAGCAATAGCATTTAGACTTATATACCGCTTCACAATGCTTTATAGCCCTTTCTAAACATTTTACAGAATCAGCATATTGCTCCCAACAAACAAGGTCCTCATTTTACCGACCTCGGAAGTCTGGAAGTCTGAGTCAATCTTGAGCCTGGTGAGATTCGATCTGCCAAACTGCTGGCAGCCAGTGATCACCAGAAGTAGCTTGCAGTACTGCATTCCAACTACTGCACCAGGGCAGCTCTTCCACCAGAGGTGAGGCAGGCCCCATTCTCCTGGGCTTCTGCACAGGTGTGAAATCATGACTCTGCAAGCTTACTTGGGGTGGACAGAGGGACATGTAGCTGGTTAGCGCCCTGAAAGCCCTTTCCCCCGCCTTTTAATTTTTAACACAGATTGCCTTTTAAATTTTATATACTGTTTTTATGTTTTTAATATTTATTTGCACATAATCCAGAGACCCTCTGTAAGGGAGACAGGACTTTAAAATTTTTAGAAATAAATAAAATTGTAAGAGTCATGGTGGCACAGTGGTTAGAATGCAGCATTGCAGGCTAATTCTGCTAGCAATTCAGCAGTTCAAGTCTTACCAGGCTCAAGGTTGACTCAACCTTCCATCCTTCCAAGGTTGGTAAAATGAGGACCCAGATTGTTGGGGGCAATGTGCTGACTCTGTAAAACACTCTGAAGTGGCATATAAATCTGAGTGCTATTGTTAAGTCAAGGAAATCAATTATATAGGAATGTAACGGAATCAGGTATATAGTTGGTACATTTTATATATCCATCAAATGTTTTAAAAACTAAACAGTATACTGTCAAATCTATCTCTGGTGTACCACTGCACAAATCTTTTAGTATTTTTCTATATACCAAATGGCAACTTTGGAATGTAGCCCAAGATGATTAGCTTCCAGTTTTTTTACACAGAATTATGCTTTTAAAAATAGTAGCCAGATCAGTTATTCCAGCTATACAAAGAGCTGTTGTTATGGTTGTTTCCCCCAAGACAAAATAATTGCTGTGAAAATAAGCATGTTGATCCTTGCTCATGAATAACTGTCCCAAAATCAACTAGCAACTCTAGAAGCATTACATAAAAGCAAGGGCTGTTTTATGCAACTATTTTTCTAAAAGGCAATAATCTGTTCAGCCAGAATCCAAGCATACTAATAGAAAACTAACCACGTTTATGGACTGGATGACACAACATTTTTAAATTCTCAGAACTGTAACAAACTGTTTCTTATAAACTGAGTTAGACCTGGGTACTTAGAAAAAACAACTGGCTTTATAATATCTGTAGCCAGCCCTCAGCTACATTAATATTTACACAACATTAATACTTTATGAAGTTTCACAAGCTAGAAAGGGACAGACTCTTGCCCAAGCAGAGGCTATTAAGATCAAGAACACAGCAAACCGTGGAAAAACAAAAATATACTAAGACTTTTTTAAAAAATGTGCCTTTGAGTCCATTTTTGACTTCTGGTGCACAATACTGGACACTCATTTTAATTTATTTGCCATCAAATCGCTTTTGACTCCTAGTGACCACATAGATTTTCTCCTGACAATCTATCCCAAACTTCCAATCTCCCAATGGTGCACTCACAACCACTGTAACTGAGGCTTAGATATAGATATAAGAAAACAAGAATTATGATGTATATCATCTATGAAAATGGGTAGTGACAAAGATATTGGGGGGAAAAATACACCTAGCTCAGATTGGGAGAAGAGAATTGTAGTGGAACAGAACGTAAGTGCAGATAATTATTCTGTAATTAATCTGGCCATCAGTTCTTTCAGAATATTATCACATGGCAATTAAAATACATTGAACAAGTACACACTAATCAGACCTGGTCATTGGGCATTTTATGGCCCCCAGGTCACTTCAGGACCTTTGGCTATCCCTGTCTAGCCCAAGTGGATTGCTTTTACTTTGAAGGTGACTGCTCCCCCCCCCCCCCATTTATGCATGTGTATGCATGCATGTCTATGGACCTTCACAGTTCTATTGGTTCATCCCTCCAGAACAGTCCATTTTTCATGTCACCCCTTGGTAAAATTAACTGCCCATCCCTGCACGATATGATGCATTTGAATTTATATCTGAATTTCTGCCTATGAAAGAGCAGAAAAAGAAAATCGCTTTGGATAGTGTCCTATGGAACAGCTTTAAGTACAACTTCATCTTACAATCATTGTTGGTTTTGTAACCTCTTTGACAAAAAAAATCCCATCTCATAATACTCAAAGCAGTATACACCTAGTTAAAATTCTAAGAACAAGAAAAGTGGTTGTTTGTTACAAAACTTCGTCAAAAATGATTGGTTTCATAAAAATATTAAACATCCATTTATCTACCCTATTGAAGAATCCCATGTTGATGAAACAGCATTTCTAAACATGTGTTCATCATGTACATAATGGTAGCAGGAATAGTAAGCAATACTTTTGGGGGGTTAACTTGCATTTTTAAAAAAACCCTTTTTTCCTTATCTCTCCTTGAAAGAGATAAAGTGACTGCACACTTTAGTCACCAAATGAGCTCAGGAATAAACAGACAGCATACAATTATTTGAATGCTGCACCTCAGTTTCAAAGCCACTCAAAAAGCAGAAATACTTCTGAAACTCTGCAGTTGTAGGCAGCAAGCCTCCCTCCTTGCCAGTGCTATATCAGTCTGTTAACCCTTTCTGTGATTAGGACCATCTTCTCTTGAAGAGCAATCCAATTCAAAAGTCAGTCACACTGAACCCAATGCTACTTATTCCCAGCGAATTCCACAGGATTGTAGCTTAATAAAATGAATTCCAAAAATCAAAACCACATGTTTATTTTCAGACCATAATATCTGGTACTATAGTTTATAAAATATAAATAGTATACTTTATAAATACAGCCTGTGGATGTAATAGTTGTGAAATAAACTGCACAAAATTTGGAAAAGGAGTTTCTAAATTGTAAAAAAAAAAAATCAAACTTCATAACAAAAATGAAGGCAATAGTTAGAACAGCTTCAGATCCCAAAATGTGATAAACAGTATATGAAGATTTGCACATGGTTACAGAGTTGTGCAAGTCCCTCAAAAGAGATGTTCTAGAACAAGTGGGAACATGAAATGAAATCACTGTGTATGGATGAATACATATGCAGAGAAGATCATAAAGAGGTTCCAAAGCAACCACATAAGCCTGGAAAAAGATATAGCCACTTTAACAATTCAGAAATATATTTTTAAATTTTATTTTTATTTATTGTATTTATTTGTAACCCACCTTCATTATTTTTACAGATAACTCTAAGGAAGTGAACAAATCCAACACACTTTCCTCCTCCTATTTTCTTCACAACAAAAACCCTGTGAAATGAGTTTGGTTGAGAGAGTAACTGGCCCAAGGACATCCAGCTGGCTTTCCTGGCTAAGGTGGGACTAGAACTTACTGTCTCTGGCTTTCTAGCTTGATGCCTCAACCATTAAACCAAATTGGCTTGAAAGAAGTCCCTTTTCCAAAAAGGAAAGGTCTAAAAGATCTACAGTATAGAAACATTGCATATAAATTCAAAATTTTGGAGCAAATAATTCAGCAATGTAGAGAATGTTTAAAAAGTTTTGAATGCAGTTTTGAAATTAAGTACAGTACTGATAACATATGGTCCTCAGTTGCCAAAGAATTTACTGAGCATAAAAATCCTGTTATTATTAGTTGCAATGTATAGTTCTTGTCTGTCTGTCTGCTTTAGTCACTACAGAAAATTAAGAAATTATTTTTACCACTGACAATCAAGGAGATAGACTTCTTATGCCAAATAAACAGCCTAATAGAAGTGTTAAAGAATAAATTATGGTTTTAAGATGTGTTTTATTTAACCATTGAACATTATTTGACATACATTAAGTGGAGATTAATGTTAATGATGTTCATTAATATTCTACACTGCAGATGCAACAAATCTATAATCAAAGTAAATAAATTTGATTTGAAAGCATTTCTAAACTTCACAGGGCATCATATAAAAGTCACTCTAATCTAGCATTTTAAATAAAGAGTAAAGCACAACCAACTATTCAGCATAAAATGGAATTTGCTGAATTCCATTGTCCAGCTGTCAATCTCAGAAACCTGCCACTGTAGATCAATACATCCCAAAGTTTTTGGTGGCCAATCTACTTTGAACCAAGGCAGCAAATACTCTTTTGTCAGATCTTGTCTGTTTTTCACTTCATTCTGTGGTACTGAACAACAACACAAAAAAAAGTTTATCCTTTTCAAAGCCTGAACAACATCTATGTTAAAACAGCAACATCTGGCTAATTGGCTTTTGAGTACTGTAGTCCCTTACCAAGCTATTTTAGTCTTGTTGATCACAAACACAAAGAGTTCTGCATGTTCACAGTCTGCAACTTTCAATTACTTTCAAAGATCATAAGGTAGAAGTGTCACAACTAATACAGTAGCAAAAGCCCTAAGGACCAAAACTGTTTATCCCAACTTACATACATCTTTGTAATCAGGCAAATAAATGTACTTCCTTTCTTGGAATGGGTTCACATTTCACATTAAAGCCACAAAATACAGTTAGTTTAGTACTGTGTGAATGGAACTGTATAATTAAACAGGAAAACTCAGCCTTCAATCGTAGGGCATTCTTTTCCTCTCTGTTTTGTCTTGATTTATCTTTTCTGCTTAACAAATATAATTCCATTCAGTCTAAAGCCATGCTCCCGACAAGCTTCTCTGTCCCAAAGATGCTTTTTCCAAAAGGCAACTGGACTGTCTTTTGGGAAAACTACCTTTGGGACAACCATGATCTGGATGATGGAGAATACAAGTTTCTCTGTTTCACCTTTCCATTGCAAACAGGGCACATCAGTGCATTGTCACTTTATCTTTCCACAATTCCAATAACTATAATTCACTTCAGCAGTAACTTATTTCACTTTTGTACCCCTTTGCTACTGCCGTTTCCCTTTGAAAGCATCTTTTTCAAATACCAAAATGCTGCAGTTCAGATGCAAGTACTATATAGCAGGAAGCAATACTTTTTACAGTACTGCTAAGGACAGAGCCACAACTTGCTTTTTCAAAACCTCTGAGAGTTCTCATCATCCCCATTGTTATTTTGCCGCCTTCCTCCTTCCATCCTCTCTCCCTCTGCTGCTGGATGGGGGAGAAGGGGGTGACAGTGGAATTAAAAGGTTTTAGGGCATGTGGGAACAACACTCTCATTCGGTCTGGAAAACAAATCCCGAGGAGAGTCCCCCCTGGGCAAGTTCAGGACTTTCTTGTGTCCTTCTTTAAGGCGTTTACCAGGTTGCTTGATGAACGGTTCTCCTGAATCGGAACAGCTTGCCCTGCAGCCTGTTTTTGTAAACGGTTCTTTGTTGACTTGTCCTGGGAAAAGGGGTGTCTTTATCCATAAAGGACCCGAGTCTCTTTTTTTTACCCCCACAAAGCCAAGGCCTCTTCTACTTTTCCGAGCTGGGTCTTTTCTTTTTTTTCTTTTTCTTTTTCGTGGGATACGGATATCGTTCCTCTGCCGTGGAGAGTTGAGGGGGAAGCCTTCCAAGGCTCCTGGCTGAGCTTCAGTCCTGCCTGCCACATATGAAAAAACCCCTCCTTCCACCGCCACATCGCCTCTGCGCTCTCCAGCTCGCCGCCCCTCGATGGCCGGCCTGCCCCTGCCTCTGAGCCCACCCCTTATTCCCCCAACACGGGGCCATCCCCGCGGTTGCCTGCCTGTGCCTTCCTTTCCTTGTTCCCCATCGCCGCTTCCAGCCTCTTTCCTCCGAGGCCCCTTTTCCCCCTTCTTTTTTTATCCCCCCCCCCCCCCCCCCCATGACGCCCAACCTCCCCGCTCGTCGCCTTGTTCCCACACGCGCCACCGTCTTACCCACCTCAGCGGAAAACCTCACCAAACCATCAAAGCCGCTACACATGCCCGCCTCACCTCAGGCCGCCGCCGCCGCCGCCGCCAAGCGCCGGGGAAAGTGGAGCCCCGCCCACCCGTAAGGGAGAAGAGAGCGAAATCGTCGAAGGCTGCGCGAGCCCCGCAACCAACCGGACACAGGCGCCCTCTTTCCTTCAGCCAATGAGAAAGGTGTTTCTCTTCGGCGGAGCGCCGGCCAATAGGAGAAACGGAGAACCCAGTTCGCTCCCACCTTTTCCCTCCTTTCTCTTCTCCCACCCTCGCCTCCCCCGAGATCCAAAAATTGAGTTCGGCTCGAGGACAACGGAACCGCTCTAGCCACCGAAGCGCTTCGCCCGCTGTCCAATCGGCTTCGGCGTTAGAGAAAGCCCAATCAGCGACCGCGAAAGAGGTTGTTGCGGACGGATGGTTAACCTACGATAGACCAATTGCCAAAGCTGGGGAAAGAGACCCAATCCCGGCGGGCGGAGGGGCGCGAGGAGCTCTGGATATTCTTTCCTGTTCCTGCTGCGAATCCTGAAAGCGGGGCGTGGAGATGCGCGTTCTCTCCGGCAACGGCCAAAGGAGGATCCCAATCCTTTGCACGCCGCGCATACTTGTTTCTTAAGCTTCGTGTATGCCCGTGTATTCATTGTGCGTCTGCCCTGTTTTATGTCAGAGATTCAGAACATCTGTCCCTGCAGATGTTGACATGGGTGACATGATCTACTGAACTTATATATAGCAATAGCATTTAGACTTACTAGACTTAGACTTATATACCTCTTCATAGTGATTTACAGCCCTCTCTAAGCGGTTTACATAGTCAGCCTATGGACCCCAACAATCTGGGTCCTCATTTTACCCACCTCAGAAGGATGGAAGGCTTGAGTCAACCTTAATCCTGGTGAGATTTGAACTGCCGAACTGCTGGCAGCCATCAGTCAGCAGAAGCAGCCTGCAGTACTGCATTCTAACCACTGGGCCACCGCAGCTCTTGCCTTACAGCTTCTGGATCCAATTTTCTGACTTCATCCAATTCATCGTGATTGCCTTCTATGCTAGCCGCACAGTATGGGCCAGTGTTTTGTCTGAATGTAGGTTCTTTTATACTAATGCTTTTTAAGAAAAGAAACCTGCAAGTTTATTATTTATTTATTTATTATATTTATATACCGCCTTTCTCCCGTAGGACTCAAGGTGGTGTACATTTTAAAAGATCATTCACATGTTCACAAGCTGAGGTCACGCAGGCCATGGTTGGCTGAATGTATGCAATTGCTCAAAAACATAAATGTTTACACGTAAACAAAACCAAACAGGCCGGTGTAGGGTGAAATCAATCTCAGAAGGTTTGTACCATGATTAGACAATTGCACAGTCCCAAGTCTCCTCCTGTGCAGGATTCCACAGTGGTAACTATAATGACTTTCAGTTCTCACTGGATTTGTCTGATTTAAATTCTCCCCAAATCCTGTATCTTTTAGGCAAAACATCACTTGCCTTCAGGTCTCAGGATGACTTCTGGATATGGATGGAGATGCATTGTCTTCCCATCCATAATATTTAGGGTATGCTGCTACTTCTAAAACATAGTTAATAAAACATTTTCTAAAACTACATCCAGACTGAAAATCTGAAAGTTCCTTAAATGAGAGACATTGCTATAAAAATGCTAATTCATTTCCAGCATCTCATTCTTGTCTTTTGCCCTTAGTTTCTGTTTAATGGCCTTGCAGCCACCCAGAATCATTTCACAGCAAGATGGGTGGCAAGCAAATGTAATAAAAAAGAATATAATTTTTCTTTCCCTGATTTTTTTTTTAAAATCAAGTCTCATTCATTTTCTGTTAATAGCTCAATAGTGTCACCTACTGGGCCTAGATGAACATGTAAGCATTTCAAGCCAATAATTCATACTGTGCTTCCAGTAAAAGATAATAAAGTATAATAGACAAAAAATATAGGTATATGTTTTACCAACTACAGACATCCAAGCACTCAAGAAAAATTAGCAACACAAACTGCAGTGTAAAGGGAAAGTACTTTTTCAAATGCTATGTCATAATAAAACTAATGACAAAGTTTGCTGTTTACTCATATTGAGGATAATTAAATGTTATTGTGGGAAAAGAGAAACCCTTATACGATTTAATGTTATTGCTCTATCAAAAAGAATATTGGGACAATTAAAACTCTTAAAAGATATGGAAAGGAGTATTAATGAAGTAAGCAACTTAGAGAATGTAATAAGTTTAAGGAAACCTATGATATGTAATAATGGATGTATGCATAGCATGAGCTTGTATACTACTGTAAACTGCTACCTTGGGCTAACTCCTTTCTTGATTTTTATAATTTAAGAAATGCACATTTATAGTGTAAACATGTTCAAGGTGGCTTAAAACTACAGTTAAAGCAGTGTCATAACCAATAACTATAATTAAAGTTAATTAGAAATATAAACCAACAATAAAATACAAAGAAAATTAGAACATTTTTACTTATTTATTAAATTTCTGTGCCGCCCATCTCCCCTACAAGGTGATTCTATGCAATTCTTGTTTGATTTTCCCTGAAGTTAGAAAGGATGAGGTAAATCTTCTCATTGTTAACATAGTCGGATTTATTTGATAAATAAGATACCTTTTTTATATATATATTGAACATATATTTCAGAAACCAGCAAAATTGATGGCACTGATTCCCTTTTTATATCAGAGGATTGGCAACCTGAAAAGAAACTGGCAGTATCTCATAAAAAACAAGCCTAGTGAAACTACAGTACAATAAGGTCCCGCTCCCCAATTTATCCAAAAAGTCTTGGAACTATAACAAACATTTAATAAAAGATCATAAAACAGTTGTGTTTGTATTCTTCACCTTCTAACAAATTTAAGGTACATAGAAAGTTAACACTATTTATAACTTGGTCCATGTTATTTTGAGAACCATTATTTTAATAATAATAGTTTAATCCCCAGCTGTTTGATGGTAATAAAATTTCTGTGCCATCTAAAATGCAATCATGCAAATTTTGACTTCTTTGCCTGCATGAGGAATTCGTAGGCAGCTTGCACTTCAATAAAACGTTTTTCAGCTTCTGCTATTTGATGTCGATTATGATCAGGATGCCAAAGCTTCACCAGCTCCCGGTAGCTTTTGGAGATTTCTTCTGGAGTGGCATCATTAGGGATACCTAAGATCTAGAAGAAGAGGGGAGAGGAGTATCAGCATCCTATCAAGGCTGTGAGTTCACGAATATTTTAATTGCCAATTATGTAATTGATAATTAGTTGGCTGGGTGACTTTGGGCCAATCACTGTCTCAGCCCAACCCACCTGACGTTGTGAAATAAGTGACACCGTTTTTAAGAATGCTACAATGGGCATAAATGATGACCAGTCATAAGTGCGAAGACCGGTCAAAAGTGCGAGGACCTGTCAGAAATCACTTTTTTCAGCCCTTTGAGTAGTCCTTTTGTGCACATGGACTACTCAGAGGGCTGAAAAAATTATTTTTGACTGGTCCTCACACTTGTGACCAGTCCTCGCACTTTGACTGGTCCTCACACTTATGACCATCCTCACATTTATGCCCGTGCAGCATTCTTAAAACCATGTCACTCATTTCACAACTGCTTCTCTTCACCATGGTGACAAGATAGGGCAAAAACGTAAAATGTGAGGACAGTCGTAAGTTTGAGGACTGGTCACAAGTGCGAGGACCAGTCAAAAATTACTTTTTCAGCCCTCTGAGTAGTCCATGTGCACAAAAGGACTACCCAGAGGGCTGAAAAAAGTGATTTCTGACAGATCCTCGCACTTTTGACCAGTCTTTTTTTATTTTGAAATTTACCAGTAGCCGCTGCATTTTCCACCCCCGGCTTATACGCGAATCAACAAGTTTTCCCAGTTTTGGGGGGTAAAATTGGGGGGGTTGGCTTATATGCGGATCGGCTTATACACGAGTATATACGGTAGTCATTTGTCTGTGATGGAGCAGAGGTAGAGAGAACAAAGAATAATTTTCTTGCACTTGTTACAATTTTTGATAAATCTATAAAAGCCAAAAATCCAATGAAGGATGATTTTTGTAGGGGATGAACTAATAGTAGATTTTTGCAGAGCTTTGGAAAGCTAAGCATAAAGGTATTTTCTCTTTCTTGCAATTCTGCAAAACACAGTTGTCTTTTCTTTCTTTCTACATCCAAAGACATCAAAACTGAAGAGCTTTGTTATTATCTCTGGTCATACATTCTGGGTAAAAATTTCAACTAGCAAGATGATAATATACAATTTCCAGCCTTTAAAGATGGCATATTCTGCTGTAATATTTCAAATAATCTCAGAAAATTCCACTAAAATCAATATGGTCTTCTTGTGTTAAGTCTAAGACTGTAGAATTCTAACCAAGGGCTATACTAAAAATTCTGGGAATTTTAATTCTTGGACTTCAGGGAAAAATACTGTAAATGGAAGAAATAGTCAATAATGGAGCAAATATGTGTGACAGATAACTTACCACATGGTTTACGGTACTTCTTTGCCCTTTGAACTATTTTCCTTACAACCAAAAAGTTCTGGTTTCAGATACTCTTTTCACAAGTAGCATTTAAAATTGGTAAATGAATGTAAGTGCAAAATTATTGGCTAGGGTATTCTCATGTGTTTTATTTAGTTGCTTGCCTGTTTTTAAATACTGTTAAAATAGAAGATATTACCGAATAGAATAAGAATTTTTCATATACCGTTTCTAATTAGATTTAACATGACTTACATTTTGTTGTTGTTTTATCTTGCACACTGTACAGTACTATTATTTGAGCTTCCTTTAATGTCATTTTACTATTAATAAAAATTGCAGTTGTTTAATACATGCAAGGCAAGTTGTTTGATATGCAAGGCTTGAAGTGAGTATTTTAGTCTGTCTGAGGACAAAAGACAGTTTGATGTATTGGTTAAGGCATCAGCTAGAAACTGGGAGGCTGTGAGTTTTATTCCTGCCTTAGATACAAAGCTAGTTTGGTGATCTTGGGTCAGTTATTTTTTCTCAGCCCTAGGAAGAAAGCAATGGCAAACCACTTCTGAAAGATCTTGTCTAGAAAACTGCAGGGACTAGTCCAGGTAGTTGCCAGGAATAAAAAACTGACTTGAAGGCACACAGAGATGGACAAAAATATGACAACCTGAATCAAGGATGACTGGGAAGGGGTAAAGCAATCAAGAGGGTGGCCACAAATGTGCAATCAAAGCTTATAAACACCGTGATGCATATACAAAGGGGACAGGGCTTCTATTGTGTAATAATGAACAAGCTTGACTTTTTAAAAAAATCCTTCCTGCAGATGATCCTGTGTTAGTCCAGAATGTAAGGAAAGATTTAGTGTCATGACATGCAGAGTCTCATTTCCTATATTTGATAATATAACATTGGATCACCTACAATGCACTCTGCACGAAACTGTTCTTGAAAAGCATTTAAAAGCTTCAGCTGGTGCAAAATGTGGCTGCACAGGTAGTAAATGATACTGGGTATGCTACGAGTCTCATCAGCTAAGGAATGTCATCTGGCAGGGACCAGGACATGTACCTTCTCTGTTGTAGCCCCTGCCCTCTGGAACATTCTTCCCTCAGAGTTGAGGACAACCCTGATCCTGTTGGATAAGTTGTAGGAAACTTGAAACCTAACTGTTTCCAAAAGCTGAACAATAATAAAAGTCCACTGTACCTGATACGCCATCTGACGTCTTTCATTCTGGAAAGACTGTACAAATTTTAAAATGTTCTCCCATTCCTGGAAATAGCCACCACTTAAACCCAGCATCTTCCCGGCACGGTAGGGGAGAAGCAGCACTGATTCCAATATTCCACTCAATGATGGAAACACACTGACATAATCCAAGGCTGTTCCAATCATGCTGGCTATGTAGTTGGCAGTGGCTGCTGTGTTGCTAAAGGCAGAGTAGGCCAGTGGCGTTGTGAATGCCAGATAGGCCAGGCCTAGTCGGTAAAGTCGGAGGCTAAGCTTCTTCTTGGTGTGATTGCTGGTTTTATAGCATCGGTAGTTCTGGGCTGTCACACTAGTGGTGAGAGTAATGGGCAAGATACCCAGTGAGTGGCCATAGAAGATTGGTGCAGTTATGAAGGCAGCCATTAAGGTTGCTTGAAGATTGGAGGCTTGATTGCCCACTTCAGACACCAAATGAACTCCAAGACCCACAGCCAGAGGGAGGGCCAGAAGATAAAAACCTGGCAGAGTAGAGAGACCAATCAAAGCTACTACCCCAAAATAGATGCCCACTAAAGCTTGGCCAAGAAAACGCACAGGGTTCAAAGGTGGGGGTTGACCATTAGGCAAGTCTTGGGTACCATTTGCCTGTGCTACCCAACCTGGGAGCAGCCACAGTTCCCAAAGCCACCCTATGCCAAAGCCACCCAAAGTCAGCATCCAGAGTAAGGCATGGTTATCTCGGCCCAGGTAGAGATGGTGAAGCCCAGCAGGGCCCCCCACAGCCCAGAGAGCAACAGCCACCACAAGATGTTTGGCCATCTCATTTGGCCATAGCACCACGGGACATATCACTGCAGGCAATGCTGTTTTCTATACTCCATCCTCCCTGGATGCCAAATAATAGTTCTGTGGAGAGAGAAACAATAAAAAATAGCAGTTATCTGCAGCGCAAGGCTAGTCAAATGTCTGGACTGTAAGTCATGATTTCTTCCTGTTGTCAAGCCACACCTCCATGCTAATGACTGCCTGCCTTTTTCCCCAGGTCTAGGTGTCTGCATTATGATAATGTGCAGGAGAACTTAGCGCCAGCTTGATTTTCCTGGCAACTAATCCAGAACCATTGGTGCTTTCTTACAGTTTATCATCTAAAAGATCAATCATTTTCTAATCAGAGCATTGCTTCCATAGCCTCCCCAAACTTTCATCGATTGAATCCCGCCAAGTATTTCAGGGTGGCAGAGTATCTGCTTCTCAAGCAAAAGTTTTTTTCCAAGCAAAAGCATGCTTGAGGACTAGGAAAGACTCCTGCTAAGCACCCTGAAGATCCTTCCAGTAAGAGTAGATGTTTCAGGATGAGAGGGTGCAAATGTTTGATTTCCAGAGTCATAATCACCTACCTTTCAGCTCATTCTCAGAGGGAACATCAGGAAAATGAAGGCAACTCTAATTCCTCAGAAAGCCTTTGACCTCACAAGGCTAACAGACTTTGTCTCCCTTCTGGGGGAGGAGGTACGGCAGAGCACTGCACACATAGGACGTATGTCAGGAAAGGAGGAGGAATGGTCAAAGGGCAGCAGAGCACACTGTGTTACAGATAACATCAGAGAGAGAGAGAGAGAGAGAGAGAGAGAGAGAGAGAGAGAGAGAGAG
>WNWU01000020.1:4811997-4882411 GCA_012654045.1 Ptyas mucosa
GAGAGAGAGAGAGAGAGAGAGAGAGAGAGAGAGAGAGAGAGAGAGAGGGAGGGAGAGGGAGAGATGGCTCTGCAGAGAATCTTTACCAGATCATGACGGAGAATTAAGCACCAGAGCCTGGAACTTGGTCAAAATTATCATCTACCTACACTTTTCAGAGTTCATTTATATCAATCAAATTAAGAGGGAGATTAGTGATGTAGTGGTTAAAGATATTAATCTGAGACTGGGGGAGATCCAGATTCAAGCTGATCCTCGGCCATAGATAGCGACTGAGTGATTTTGGGTGTGTCACTCCTCTCTCAGAGTATTGCTCTTACAGGGATAAAATGAAAGAAGAGCCCCACATAAGCTGCCTTTTCTTGAAGTAAAAGTGTGATATAAATCTAACAAATAAATTAAAAATAGTAATTCAAGTATATATATTTCCAACATGAAACATTATACCAATAAAAATAAGTAATCTTGTGATCTGAGATTACTGTAGAGCAGACGTGTCCAAAATGTTGGCTTGCCTGGGCGCTCTGAATGAGGAGGAATTGTCTTGGGCTGCATATAATATATATACTATAGTTCATTTATATAGATAAAAATCCTTTATTTTTATTTACTGTGGGGCTAGCTGTCCAGGGTTGGACACACCTGCTGTAGAAGCTAAAGTGGAGCTTGGAGATCACATGTGGCCCCTGGTCTTAAGTCCCCAACTCCTGGTTTTTTTTATTTGTTTAAATCCTGCCTTTATTATTTTTTACAAAAAAACTCAAGGGAGCAAACATCTAATGCTCCTCCTTTCTCCTCCTTTCCCCACAACAACCCTGTGAGGTGGGCTGGGCAAAGAGACAGTGTCTGGCCTGAGGTCAGCCAGACAGCTTTCATGGCTAAGGCAGGACTTGAACTCACAATCTTCCTCTTTCTAGCCTGGTGTCCTAACACTTAGACCAGGGGTCGGCAACCCGCGGCTCCAGAGCCGCATGCGGCTTTTTTAACTCTCTGCTGCAGTTCGCTCCTTTCATTCCTCTGCTGTGGAGAGAAACGGTTGACGCCACTGCTGTTGCTGCCTCCATGGCCTGCCCGCTGCTCTCACAGCGCCTTGTGCAGCATGATGAAATTTAGTGCACTTCACAATGAGGGAGACAGGGCCCCCTCCTCCTCCTGGAACCCATTACGCCACAGAGCCACAATGCAACCCTGCCCCACTCGCCCCTGGCAATAGTAGCAGCTTTGGCTGTGGGGCGGGCCAGTGTCTCGGGGCGGACAGCAGATCACACGTCCATCACCAAGAAAGGCCAGAAGTAGCTGCCCACCGTTTCCTGCAATGTTGGGCAGCTACTTGAGAGAGAGACAGATGCAGCTCGATTTGGCTCCATCTGCTCCCCTCTCCGCCCTTGCCAGATTTGCAAGGATTCAGCGGATACTGCCTTAGTGATGGGGGGAGGTGTCGCCCTATACTTTGTCTGGCAAGCGACTTCGGGGGCACTTGGAAACTATATTTTCCGGCCACTATGGATCGAGTTGCAGGATGCGGATGCATGCCTGAGTGAGTGTACTGCTGCTTGGGATGTTGCTTCTATGAAATGCATGTGGCGATCTAAGGCGGCAACCTTGCGCTGTTATGTAACAGTCTTACAGTCACTCCTTTTGCAATGCAAGGTTTATTTTTGTATCTTTCCAGAGACAGAAGTTCCTTAGAGATATTCCCTGGGTGTGTGGATTGGGGAATGGGGAGTGGAGGAAAGGGAGGGAGGGAGGGAGAGAAAGAAAGAGAAAGACAGAGAGAGAGAAAGAAAGAGAAAGAAAAAGAGAGAAAGAAAGAAAAAGAGAGACAGAGTGAGAGAGAGAGAGAGAGAGGTGAACAAGAGACCCAAGGCTGGGTGTGGCAAGATGTGACTGGGAGGGAAGGGAAGAGGTGAGGCGTGGCTGGGCAGGTCAAATAATTTAACAACTGGTTTTCGGCCCTAAGTAGGCGTGGCTGGGGGGTTATCATGTGACTGGGTGGGAGTGAGTGATGTCGAGTTGGCCACGCCCACCCAGGTTGTTAAATTATTGGCTCCCGGTGTTTTCTGTGGGAAACGGGTCCAAATGGCTCTTTGAGTGTTTAAGGTTGCAGACCCCTGTACTAGACCAAACTGGCTCTTTATCTGATGAAAAGTCCATATGAACTCAAAAACGTACATATTGTTCTGTGGGCTTGAGGTAATCTAATAAAGGGAACACCCCTGATATAGTTTTGGAGATTTCTCTTTGACCAAGGTGGGCTCCTCTGTTTGCTGAAAGATTGGTTGTTGTTTCAAGTGAATCGAAAGTCCCCCAGAGGCTTAAATGTAACCACTGTCACCTCACGGCAGTTAATTTGGTCAACCAACAATATCTGCCTAAACTCATCATTACCGAGTTGCCTTCTTTAATCACAAACCTCCAGAAATTGACAATGCAAAGAATTTAGGCTAGATCCTTAACCCCCCTAATAACAGGAATAAATCTATAGCTGAAAGATTTACAACGGATGGTGAAATCTAGTGTATTGACACACACATTAAGAACAATTGTATTGTTAAAAAAAAGAAAACAAGCAAAGTACCTAAGGATGGAAATTAACATGAGGAGTGAAAGGCAGGTGTTTAAATAACCTTTCAACTTCTTTTCTCAACTTAATCCCTACCACAGAAGAACTAGGGGCCATTAATACTACCGCAGGACTCATGATTAGCTACTTAATTCCTGTCCATATATCACTTCTTGGCACAAAGGTTGCCCAAATCAAAGTTTGAGTTAACTCGAACCCTGAAATAAGATTAACTTGAGTAACAACCCCCACAACTCATAAATAAAACTTACGTTTTCATTGGGCTGAAAGTAAATATGTTGTTTACTATTAATAATTAAATGTTCATCTGCATAGCAAATAGAATATTGACAGAACCTTGCAAATCTAAAAAAGAAAAACTGACCCCTGGAAAGAAACAAAATATATATATATATGAAAATTTATTTTTTTAGAGTTTGCTTAGTTTTATACAAATTCTGAAATCTGGCTTTCGTTTTTGCAGGCAATCATTCTCATTTCTTGTTCCACATTTACGGTATTTAAGATCAGTATTCAGTTTTTATAGCAGCAACTGAAGAAAACCCTGTCAACTTGTCCAGAGAGAGCAGAAGTAAGTTCTAACAGCAGTGCAGTTTTGTTTATGCATGCCACAAGGCTTTCACATGCAAGGCTGGAGCCCTGATCAGAACACACTGCAAACTTTGGTTGAACAAGTCCCCTATTCTAAAGAAATTATTGAGAGGCTACAGTACATTTACCAAAGGAATGATAGCATACAAGCAGGAGAAACTCCAGGCAGAACAACCGCAGGAACTGGCATGTGGCTACTTCCATCTCTGGGATCTTGGATGAAAGGAGATTTGTTGAATCCCACAATTTGTACAAGATAAGTTTGGGTTCACAGGTTAACCCAGCCTGCAAGTCCTTCCTTTTGGCCTACCAAGACTTGGCTGACGTAAGGGGCATTGAGAAAGGTGGACAGTTTTATTGGAATCTGCTGCTCTGCTCAGAAGATTGTGTGTCTGTGATTGCGTAATGTGTAGGTCGGATTTGCATGTGTGTGTTGCCAATTCTAGCCTTGCCATCATTGCTACGTTTCCTTACCCCATTCAGAAAGCTTTAAAGAAACAAGACCTCCAGGCAAAAAAAGATTCCTTATTCCCTTTCTTAAGCCTCAGGATGTGACCCAACAGCTCAGAGAGATATATGCAGTCTCCATCACTAGAGACCAGCATCTGAACCTAATGCTACTTAGCCATAAAGGGAGAAACAGGATGTCCAAGCCAAAGAACCTTCAATGTAATCCAATAGTGCTCTTGTTTCTTACTAGAGTTCCATAGATTTCACCCAGAACTAATGTCCCAGAGCTAAGCCCCAGCCACTTTAGCTCCATCTTGGTGGAGCATTCAATACAGATAATCCTCGACTTACAACCACAATTGAGCCCAAAATTTCCATTGCCAAGCAAGACAGTTGAGTTTTGCCCCATTTTACAACCTATTTGCCACAATTGTTAAGCAAATCATGCCGTTGTTAAGCGAATCTGACTTCCACATTGACTTTGCTTGTCAGAAGCTGGCCGGGAAGGTCACAAATGGTGATTGCATAACCCTGGAACACCACAACTGTCATAAGTACATGCCAGTTGCCAAATGTCCGAATATTGATCACGTGACCATGGGGATGCTGCAATGATCATGTGAAAACTGGTCATAAATCACTTTGTTCAGTGTGGTTATAATTTTGAACGGTCACTAAACAAACGGCTGTAAATCGAGGACTACCTGAACATTCAACTCTGAGGCATAGCTTGTTATTCTGGAGCCTGGTGGTGGTCGGTTGCAGTGGTGAAATCCAAATTTTTTTACTACTGGTTCTGTGGGCATGGCTTGGTGGGCATGGCAGGGGAAGGATACTGCAAAATCTCCATTCCCACCCCACTCTGGGGCCAGCCAGAGGTGGTATTTGTTGGTTCTCCGAATTACTCAAAATTTCTGTTACCGGTTCTCCAGAACCTGTCAGAACCTGCTGGATTTCACCCCTGGTCTGTTGTGGTGGAATAAACATGATAGCTGAAGCAACCTGTATTTTGCTTTGTTTCAGTTCAAGCCAATAAAAATCCTGGCTCTCCTAAAGAGCATGAAGACACCAGGTGGCAGTAGCAACATCACAATGAAAGCTGCTTCCTTGCTAATCTTCTTTCAGGGAAGGATATGGTGGACAGTTGGAGGCAGCTTAATTTTTTTTGAAATATCATCTGATTCAAGTACAATTTAAGTTGCCAGAGGTACAGCAGCTTTAACCTCTTGCAACCAAAATAACAGCAGTCTGTCTCAACTAACCACTTGAGTAAATGTTTTTTTATCAGGGCCACCTGGTCTACCAAATATGGAACGGAGCATACTACTTCTGCTTTCGCCTTTCAGCCCCAATCCAGGAACCTTCGCAGGCAGTTGCTTTTGTGACAAACTATTTTTGTGTTAAATTTATATTTACCGACAAAGTCTCCCTTTATTTCTTTGTCGGTAATTATAAATTTAACACAATAACCGGTTGAGTGTATCATCTTTTCTACCTTCTGCTGTTTGTTCTTCCTCTCCTTTCATTGACCAAGTTTATTATCTTACATCTCTGAGTTTCGGTCAATGTACAAGAAGGGACTGTCTCCTCATTTTATTTTCCTAACAGCAAGCCGGTCAAGCCAGTTTGGTTAAAATAGGGGAAGAATTGTTCAAGGTCATCCAGTGAACTCCATAGTCAAATGGGGAGATGAGTTTGAGGCTTTCTAGCTCCTGACCAGTACCTTAGCCATGATGCTATCTTACTGGAGACTGCCTTGTGTTCGTAATTAGGACTTTTTGAAGTAGGGCCACTCACTAGAAATGTATGAACATAATTGTGTAACAATGGGAATTTTCCCGTATTAAAATACTTACCACCTAGGTCATAAGAGTTCATCCATTGTTTGTTTCCTTTTATATATCATGATGATTCTCTCCTATCTTTTTTGTAACTAGGATGGGAAAAAAATCTTAGTTTCTTCCGTGTGCATGCTTGCGTTTTAATGAAATGCAGGTCTCATTCAAAAACCATACCTGCTGTTGATAAGTGCCACATCTGTTGATGATCCTGACTTTTAAAGCTGCCACTTCAGTTACCTCTCTCATACAATCCCATTCATTGTAACACTATTAATTCCAACTTTTATAAAGTTACAGAGGACAAGATGACTAAAACAAATTGGATATTTGAATTTAAGACATCTTTACTTTTCTTCCCACAGCACTACATACAAAACGAGATTAGAAAGCAAGATGCAGTTGAGCCAAGTTTATGCTTGGGTGGACATATAAGCAGAGGTGAGGGGAACGATCTTCCTAGAATTCAGACAGTGTATCCATCTTCTATCTTCTGCTGTTTGTTCTTCTTCTCCTTCCATTGACCAAGCGTAGTTTTAACAAGGTAGCCTCTGTCATAGGCATCTCATTGTCCATGTAAATTTCATTCTGTCACCCCATAAAAATTAATAGCAGCACAAAGCCTTCTCCCCCAACCACCACGGGGAGCTGGGTTTGCCCATTGCTCCTTAGCAAGTTTCTATTTGCACAAGCACTCATAGTATTATCATCCTTATTTACATAGATTACTGAGTAGCAGGCCGCCAATTTGTCCTAATTCATAATTAATCAACCCAATCTCCTTCTATGTTGTTGACTCAGCCACCTGCTTCCTGACCTCCGCAAATTGGGAGAATTTTGCATCAACTTTGGAAATGTATTGGGAGACTTTAATATTTCATTAAAAAAAAGAAAAGAAGAAAACAGCTATTCATGCTATTACCCCAAAGGTTAGGAATTACTGGTGTGCTCTGAAGCATGAGACGGTAAACTGGTTTTTAGTTTGCCAAAGATTAGCAGATATAAACAGAAATTGGTCTTCCTTCTACTCAAAGGTGCAGTTTTTGATCTGGAATTGGCTACAATTGCTGCTACTGTTTCATATCAAACTGGACCGCTGGGTAATACAATCTCAAAATAATTTGAGTTAGTTTTGTCCAGCTGCATCTTGAATTGTTTTCTAAATAATCTCCCACTTTGTTCTTATGTACTGAGAAAATTGGAAATTAAGCTTTTTTTTTTTGGAACCAGACCTAGCATGTTTTTAAAAAATGTTAGTCACTGTATAACAAAACAAGCATAATACATGTTTTTGTTTGTTGTCCTTTTAACTCAACATTCATTTAATGTTTTTGTCTAATTTTTTCTTTTCTTTTGGACTTTTGTATTTTAATTCTCTGAATGAAATATTTTTTTTGAAAAAAAATGATAAATAAATTTGATATTTTGTGCAGAGGACAAAATGGTGTGTGCCCTCACCTCTGGCAACTGACCAGCAGCTGAATTTTGTTCTGGCATTAGCAACAGTGCTGTGCAAAGGTAGTCCTCTACTTATGACCACATTTGAGCCCAACATTTCTGTTAATAAGCAAGACAGTTGTTCAACGAGTTTTGCCCCATTTTACAAACTTTCTTTCCCCAGTTGTTAAATGAATCATTGTAGTTGTTAAGTTAACTATATGATTGTTAAGTGAATCTGGCTTCTCCGTTGACTTTGCTTGTCAGAAGGTCCACAAAAGGTGATCACATGACCCCAGGACACTGCAACTGTCATAAATATGAATCAGTTGCCAAGTGTCTGAATTTTGATCACGTGATCAGGGGGCTGCTACAGCAGTCATAAGTGTGAAAAATGGTCATGAGTCACTTTTTTCAGTGCCATTGTAACTTCAAATGATTACTAAATGAATGGTTGGAAGATGAGGACTACTTGTAGTGATTATGGTATCTTGGCAGATCCAGGTTCAAGTGGCCACCCAGCCACTGAGGCAACTGTCTAACTATTTCCAGTAATCATCTGTCTTCTCCATTGTTGGTGGAGACAGCAGCCAGTGTGGGTAGCACTCGCCCAATCAGCTGAAGGACTGAGTCTGCCAATAAGTTTAAATCCCACCCTTGTTGCCAGGCAGCCCAGCTTTTGACTCAGTCCTTCAGTTGGACAGGCGTGTGGGTCTTTGGCTCTGTCTTTCTACACCTTTCTTATTGCTGTGTGAATCACGTTTTTTTGGTGTTTTTTTTGGTGTGCTTGACCTTGGCTTGCTTGACTATGATTTCGTTCTGGTGTGCTGGCTTTTTGGACTTTGGACTGCTTGACCACGGACTTTCTCCTTCCCTCGTAACTTGGCTGACTTTGGACTGGTTTTTTTCGATGTTGTGAGTTGTTTCTGCCCCGTTTACTAACTGCCTGTGACTAGTGGGGATCTTTTTCGACCGGCTGCCATCCCCTCTGGGGGGGGTCTTCGTCGGTCCTGTCGGGAGGCTAATTGGAATCCGCTCCTTTCTCTGCCTCTTCGACCGCAGGCTCTTCAAAGGCAGCGATCTCTCTCAGTGCGGTTGCGGCGGCCATTTTGCTCTGGCTGTCAAGCCGCCCCCGCCTTTTTTCACAACGAACCTTTCTCTTTCGGTGGCTGGTTGTTCCCTTCCATGGCGCTCTCCTCCTGTGCTCACTTCCAACATTCTAGTGGGGCGTCTGTTTCCGTGAAGAACACCGTTCTGTCTGCGTGGAGCCTTGCGCTCTCTCCCCTGTCAGCTGGGCTTCGCTCCGATCCTTTTGGGAATGGCTCTTTCACCTGACGGGCTCCATTGACTGCTTCCAGCTTGGCCTGTTAACCTCGGATAGTCGTCGCTGTTGATTTCGGCCGGCCGCCATTTTGTTTGTCTGATTGTCGGCGCGGTGGCTATTTTGAGTGTTTCAACAATTCTCGACGTCACAGTTTAATCTGTGGAGCTTTTGCGCTCCCTCAACTTACATTAAGGACTGGATTGTGGAGCTTTTATGCTCCCTTTATTTCCTTAACGGAGTCCTGGTGAAGCTTTTGCGCTCCCTTGATTGTTCCAATTACTGCTTAGTGGAGCTTTTGCGCTCCCACTGCTTACACCAGCGTAGAATTTGTGGAGTTCCTACGCTCCCATTGCCTCTCTTTTCTGTGACATCTGGGGCAGACTGGTGGAGCTTAGGCGCTCCCATTTGTGTTCGATCCAGACCTTGTTTGCAGCTATGCCTAAAGCCCTGGCAAAATCTAAACATAGCCATTCGGCCAGTACTGCTGCCCACGGCCAGTCTGCTTCTGGTTCTAATAACAGACCTCAGGAAACGGTGACCTCCAGGGAGCCATTACCATTGGCTGATCCTTCGCGGCCTCGCGAGAAAGTCCACAAGCATGACGTATCTTCTAAATCTGAGAGGCGAAGGGACAAGGTCTTAACAAAGCTCTGCGAAAAAGCGAGTGCTGATGTTGCTGCAAAGAGTGCTTTGTCCGCTCCTGTTGTTGACAATCCGGTTTCTGGGTCAGTTCCTAGGCCTGATAAACTGGATCAGTTGTCTCTGCGAGACTGCCCTGTGACTATTTCAACTTCTGATTTGTGGGGTTCTTCTGATCCGCCTCCACTTGCTGTTTCTGTTCCGGAAGTTACGCAGCCAGTCACCTCTGTACCTATGGCTTCGACTCCTCCGGTGTCGGTTTCTTGTCAATTGCTCCCTGAACAACTTCAACTTCTTATCGAAAATGTGGTGCAGAAGTCCTTGGCCGCACGGGGGCATTCGCACAGCCGCCCTGAATCGGTGAGGTTGACTTCTTCTGTTTCCCCTGAGCGGAGGGTCACGGAGGACCTCCAGGTTCGGGCTCCTGATTCTCCTACTTGTTCTCACTCGAGTCAACCATCAGTCTTGACGGATGTGGACTTTTGTGACTCAGCTCTGTCGGACGATGAGAACTTGCCTCAGGACCAACCGGCCTTTACTGGACTTTTTCCACAGTCCTTATTTAAGTCTTTACTATTTAAGGCCGTTAACATCGCTCACTGTCCTCGCCCATGGCGGATCCAGTTCCTGCTTCTGGGTCGTTGGACCCTATGTTTGCAGAGCCTGCCAGGACTATCACTTCTATTCCTACACCTCCTCTATTTTAGATGTAGTGAAACAGCAGTGGTCTTCTCCAGGTGCTGCTCCTTTGCCTTCTTCGAATGATCATAAGTACTTTCACGTCGCTGACGAGCTAGATTCTCTCCTTCAGGTTCCATCGGTAGATGCTCCTATTGCCGCCCTGTTGCCCAACGGCAACATTCCGGGTGATCCTGACGAGGGCCTTCGGCCAGATGAACGTCGCTCGGATTTGGTCCTCCAGCAGGCGCACCAGAGTTCCGCCTGGACAATCAGGGCAGCTACTACAGCATTGTTTTTTAATCGTACTACTTTGCTTTGGCTACGCCAGCTCCAAGAGAAGTTGCCCCCACACGGGCCAGGCAGGACTTGAACAAAGTTGTCGCTGCTTTGCAATTTTCGACTGACTCCACTCTGAACGTTGCCCGCTTCGCTTCCAAAGCGCTGGCTTCCACTGTTGCTGCCCGACGCCTGGTCTGGCTCCGCCACTGGCAGGCTGACACCCGCCATAAGTGGCGTCTGGCCTCCGTACCTTTCGGGGGTCTCGCCTATTTGGCGATGCTTTAGAGCCATTTCTCACTGAAACTAGGGACAAGAAGAAGGTTTTGGCAGCTGTTTTTCGGAGGGGTGATTCACGGTTTGCACCGTATTCTCCTCGCTCCCAATTCCGAGGTGCCGATAGTGGGGGATCTGCTTCCTTCCCTTCCTCTAGGCCTTACAATGGTTTTAACAGACAGCGGGGCTCCCAAGATAGGCCCTCCCGCGGAAAACCCTTTGTGTCTAGACGGCCCTTTCGAGGGGGAGGAGGTTGTTCCTACCGGTGCCGGCGCTGATTGCATCTTGGACCCTCCCATTGGTGGCAGATTGGCCCTCTTCGTCGCCACTTGGGAGAAGTCCACTTCCGACAAATGGGTCCTGGCTATCTTTGGCGTTGGCCTCCCATGGGTTTTCTGTAAATCTGGAAAAAAGCAACCTAGTTCCCTCCACCTCTCTAATCCATTTAAGGGCCCTAATTGATTCGGTCCAGTGTAGGGTTTTTCTATCCCCTGACCGCCAAGATAGTTTGTGGGATCTGGTGTCTTGGATTGAGGGGTGTCGGACGGTTTCACCTTATCTTCTTTCTCAACTTTTGGGAAAGATGATATCGGCCATTGCCATTGTTCCCTGGGCTCAGCTCCACACCCGGGAGCTCCAATGGTTTCTCTTACCTTTACAGAAGTCGGGCAGAGGCACATCAACTAGGCCAATCCCTGTTCCCTCCTCAGTCCGCAGATCCCTCCGGTGGTGGCGGTCCCCGGCTCTGTCAGCGGGCTGTCTCTTCTTAGAACCCCAGCAGGTGGTGGTGACATCCGACGCCAGCCTGCGGGGCTGGGGTGCCCATTGCCAGGGCCACCTGGCACAAGGGACGTGGACCGAATTAGACGCTCGTCATCCAATCAACTGGTTGGAGTTGCAAGCTGTCTTTCTCACTCTCTGGGCCTTTCGCCATCTAATCTCCGGAGCTCATGTTCTTGTGTCGAAGTCACTGTTGTCCCATGAAACTGGGTCTCTGGGCAGAACGCCACCTCGAATCTCTTCGGGCGGAGCACATCTCCGGGGTTACCAATGGTCAAGCAGATTGGCTGAGCTGGCAAGCGGTGGACAATGCAGAGTGGCGTCTCCATCCCAGGATCTTCCAAGACCTGGTCCATCGGTTCAGCTCTCCAGTTGTAGACCTTTTTGCGATGCACTCAAATGCTCAACTGCCCCGTTTCTTTGCCCAGTTTCCGGAGCCTCAGGCGGAGGCCACCAATGCCCTTTCGGACTCCATGGCCGGATGGTCTTTTGTATGCCTTCCCTCCGACCTCCCTGATTCCCAGGGTCATCCGCAAGATTCTGGACGAACGGGCGGAGGTTATTCTCTTGGCTCCACATTGGCCACGCAGGGCATGGTTTGCGGACTTAGTCTCCCTCTCTGTCGCTCCCTCCTGGCGCATTCCTCTCGACGCGGACGCGCTGACGCAAGGGGCGTTGAACCATCCGGATCTCCCTTGGCTCAGTCTGACCGCTTGGAGGTTGAGCGGCTCTTTGACAGGTGCTCATGTTCCGGGTGACATCATTCAGACGATCCAGGCATCTCATCGCCCTTCCACGGACCGAATCTATTCTGCAACCTGGCAGGCCTTCTGCTCATGGTGTGACCGGGTCGGTGTGGCTGCCCTCCAGCCATCTATTGTGGACATTCTTGTTTTCCTACAGCAGGGACTATCAGATGGCCTTTCGCCTAACACATTACGTTGCCAGGTGGTGGCCATTTCCTCTGTACTTACCTGCGGTTCGCTGTCATCGCTGGCAAAACACCCTCTGATTAGGCGGTTTCTTCGGGGTGCCATGAACCTGTCGCCTCCAGTTCTGCATCGTTACCCTACCTGGGACCTCCCGTTGGTTCTGGAATCCCTCATGGGGCCCCCTTATGAACCTCTGCGAATGACGTCTCTCCGGTTGCTGTCTTGTAAAGTCACGTTTCTGGTGGCAGTGACCTCGGCTCGCCGCATTTCGGAAGTGGCGGCCTTGTCCATCCGAGCCGATCTCTGCATGTTCCACGCAGACCGCGTGGTTCTCCGCTTGGATCCTACCTTCGTGCCAAAGGTCAACTCCATTTTCCACCGTTCGCAAGAACTTATTCTACCGAACTTTTGCCCGTGACCTTCTCATCCCCGTGAACGCCGTTGGCACACCTTGGACATAAGGCGGGCGTTGCGGATCTACATCAAGCGGACTGCCGATATTCGCCGGTCGGAAGCTTTGTTTGTCTCCTTCCTTCCCATCTCCTTGGGTCTCAAGATGTCGTCTTCTACTATAGGCCGCTGGATTTGACAGATCATCGCTTCAGCTTATGACTTCCGTTCTCTTCCGCGACCTTCCTGGGTGATGGCCCATTCCACCCGCAGTGCGGCCATGTCGGCAGCCTGGGCTACTCAGGCTCCATTGCTGGAGATTTGCCAGGCGGCTACCTGGACTTCGCCAGCACCGTTTATATGGCACTATAAACTGGAGAAATTTGCCTCGGCGGAAGCCACATTTGGCCGTCAGGTGTTGCAGTGGGTTGTGGCTGGGGAGGTTGTTTTGGACTAGCCTGGTCCCTCCCAGGCCTTGGGACAGTGAACTGGGGTATGTCCCACACTGGCTGCTGTCTCCACCAACAATGGAGAAGGGGCGTCGGTCCTACCTGAGACGCCCCTTCTCATTGTGTGGAGACAGCAGCCAGACGCTCCCTATGCTAGTCTGGTCCTTTCTTGATTACTTTCTTTGTTTTTCCTTCCTTCCTTCCCACACGCCGAGTCTGCCTCTTTCATAGTCCTTCACCAAAAGCTGGCCTGCCCGGCAACAAGGGCGGGATTTAAACTTAGTCTCAGACTAAGTCCTTCAGCTGATTGGGCGAGTGCTACCCACATTGGCTGCTGTTTCTATACAATGAGAAGGTGCGTCTCAGGTAGGACCAATGCCCCATCTCACTGTATCTCACAAGATGCTGGTCATGAGAATTAAATAACTGGCGTACATACACCATGGGCGCCATCTTGGGTTTTAATATGAAAGTGGTTATATAGGTGAAAGTAAAAAAAAGCAATAAAATAGATCTCTGTTCTGATGGTTTTGGGGGTGGGGGGGAGCACAGGAAGACACATGAGGCATACAGCTTGGTCTGTATATATCATCTCAGCATTTCCTACCTAAAATAAGCCCTCTCTGAGGGAGATGAGCAGTTCAACAATGTCAAAAAATAAAATAAAATAAAGCAGCTGCTTCATTTTGCCTAATAGTGAGACTAAATTTACTTGGAGCAAACTATAGCTCCATTTTTTTTAAGTACAGGGTAAAGTGTACTTACTCTTCATTTGGGACAGGGGTGAGCAACCACGGCCCCTTTAGGAACTGTGGACTTCAACCCCCAGAATTCCTGAGCCAGCTGGATTCCCAGGAATTCTGGGAATTGAAATCCACAGATCGTAAAGGGGCCATAGTTGCCCACTCCTGATCTGGGGCCTTCAGTGTGCCCCTTTTGTCCAAACGGAATTGTAAGCCACCCAGAGTCATTGATTGAGATGGGCGGCTATAGAAACCAAATGCATAAATAAATAATACCCAGTCCTTTTAAGGCCAGGGGTTTTTTTTTTTGCAACATTTGTATATTCTACAGTACCACATGACTGGATAGTTGTATTCAGTGGCCTAACAGTGACAGGTGAGAAAAACCTCCTCTCAACCCATGCACTTTGAGCAACAGGGCTAGGAACCAAAACTATACTACTTGTGAACATCCTTCAAAATCCCAATTCCACTCTGCTGGCAAGAATCATCAGTGTCGGATCTCCATTAGAAAAGTGATGGGAATGCAGAGACACAATGAGGTCACTGAAAAATGAGGAAATGGTCATCTGGGAAAGGAACAGATTTTAACTGATTAGTTTGCGGGGAGAAAAAAAAAAGAATTGCATATCTTATTCCCAAGTATGGAAGTTAACCAAAAACTAGCAGGTTAAAGGATGATGGTGAAAGATAGTTGATGAGCTCCTTTGTGGGAACAGAGTCGGACAGATTAGGGAAGAGTGTTAAATATTTAACAGGCTGATGAATTTTAATGAAAAAGTGGTGCCTCTTGTTGCCATTGTATCCCCACAAGAGACGGGGATGCAGCATGGCTCTGCATCAGCCTCAGTGATTAGCAGGTGCTCCTCTTGTGATTGACTCAGATGTTTGTGGTCATCATCTGTTTACAGGTCACCTGGATTTGAGACCTCCAGGCCGTATCCAGGCCTGGCCTCTTCATGCATTGAAAACTCCCTCATTAGGGATGTGAAGTTTAAGAAGAGGGCAATAAAGCAGGCTATCTGAATTCTGTCCATAACTCGGGAAAGGAAGAATAGGCCAAAGATTAAGACGAGGCTTGAAAAGGTAGCTGGAATGGCATGAAATAGTGCAATTATATGTTGTATTGACAAACATTGTACGATAATCCTGCACTCTGCTTTCCATTAAGGCGAAGAATCAAGGATACATTTTTTGAATGCAATTTGAAAGACTAGGGCCTTGTTTAAGGGAATGCTGAGATCAGTCCTGTCCTTTTTGTTATAAAGTTCTCCATTTACAAGCTTCTGGAAGATGGTACTATAAGAAACAGTGTATTTGGGGATGTTTGAAGAAAAAAAAAATCTCCACCCAGCAATTGGCCATAAGCCATGCCCACAATTCAGCCTAAAAATATCGACGTTCCTTTGGAACAGCCAGAATTTTATAAACCTTTGTTAGTGAGTAAATCCCACAGAACAAAGGGAGATTTATTTCTCATAACAATAGGTTGTTGTAATATAGCTCTTAACCGCAGCTCCAGTCAAGCTGTTCATTCTTAAACATTTGATGTGACAGTATTTGATAATGAAAAAGACATCATACTTCCACATGCTGTCTTGCTGCAGGATAGAAAGCTCATCCTCCCAAGCAGTCATTATTTAGAACTGCTTAGACCTACTAAGTTCTTAACTATTTAGAATTTAGAATAATAGAATAGAATAGAATAATAGAGTTGGAAGGGACCTTGGAGGCCTTTTAGTCCAACTGCTCAGACAGGAAATCCTATACCATTTTCAGACCAATGATTATGCAATCTCTTCTTAAAAACCTTCAGTGTTGGAGCATTCACAACTTCTGGAAGCAAGTTGTTCCACTGGTTAATTGTTCAGTCAGGAAATTTTATCCTTATTTCCAGTTGCTTCTCTCCTTAGTTGTTCCCATCCATTGCTTCTTGTTGTGCCTTCAGGTGCTTTGGAGAATAGGTGGGCTCCCTCTTCTTTGTGGCAGCCCCTCAAATATTGGAAAACTGCTATCATGTCTTCATTAAACTAGACATACCCAATTTCAGCAACTGTTCTTTATATGTTTTAGCCTCCAGTCCCCTAATCATCTTTGTTACCCTTCTCTGCACTCTTTCTAGAGCAGTGATGGCTAACCTTTTTGCCGTCGCGTGCCAAAAGTGGGGGGAGTGTGGGGGATTACGGGTGCGTGTGCCCACATCCATAATTCAATGGGCCCCGCCCTCCCACACATGCGCACGTGACCCCCCCCACACTTCCCCCTGCTTTTGGCACGTGATGGCCCAGTGGGCCCGGTAGGCACATTTTTCCACCACCCCAGGCTCCAGAGACTTTCTAGGAGCCTGGGGAGGGCAAAAACAGTCTTCCCCATTCCCCCCGAGGCCAGAAACAGCCAGTTTCCCGACTTCTGGTGGGACTGGAAGGCCTGAAAATCAGTTGGCCGCTGCGTGCATGCGCGCTGGAGCTAAGCTAGGGCAACACTCGTGTGCCCACCAATATGGCTCCACGTGCCACCTGTGGCACCCGTGCCATAGGTTCGCCATCACGGTTCTAGAGTCTCAACATCTTTTTTACATCGTGGTGACCAAAACTGGATGCAGTATTCCAAGTGTGGCCTTACCAACTTATGTAGAACAACTTAGGAGAAATGATTTTAAAAAGGTAAAAGATTCCCCTGTCTAGTTATATCCAACTCTAGGGGCTGGGTACTTCTCTCTGTTTCTTAGCTGAGGGTGCCATCATGGCCTGAAGACGCTTCTGTGGTCATATGGCCAGCATGACTATATGCTGAAGGCATGTGGAACGTTGTTACCTTCCCACTAAAGTGGTACCTATTTATCTACTTGCATTTGTATGCTTTTGAACTGCTAAGTTGGCAGGAGCTGGGGCAGGAATGGGAGCTCACTCCATAATATGGTACTTGGGTCTCAAACTGCCAAAATTCTGGTTGGCAAGTCCAGTGTCTTAACTGCTCGATGCCACGTCCCTTGGAGAACAGAACATCAGTCCAAATGCCCTCATAAGAGATGGGAAACTTGTTCCCTTCCCATCATCCTCCATATTAGTCACACTAGCTAGAGATACTGTGAGTTGTAGTTCAATGATCTTTAGGCAGCCAGAAGAATACCACCCTGCCACATGAAGAAAGCACTGAATGGCTCCAAAGTTTAAAAAAATCAAGTCTTCCTTGAGTCAGAAACAGAAACTGGCAAGTCCATGGATAGTGTAAGGTAGGTTTTTGGCAGCAGTATGGAAGCAAGCTGCCATATTTTTGCCATATTTTTTCCAGTCTATAGTCTGGAGGTATCTTGGTGCTCTCCCTTTCAAATAATAACCATCTGCCCCTATTTAGCTGTTTTCAACATGAGCAAAGATAAGGTGGTTGCTACTTGCTGAACTTAACCCAGAAGATACTTCAGTACAGACATTTATATGGGGTAGTAGAACCACAAGATATTCTGGGACACTTAAATGAACTTAAATATGTGTCTCCAGGATTTACTTTGGCTGTAAAATCATGCAACGTTTTTGTGAATTTAGGCAAAATTTCCTCACCAAAGCCATTTAGTTAACTGCTTAAGATAACTGACAAAATGAGGTCTATTGTGTCAAAAGCCTACTCCACTAAATCTTCACTTTTAAAGGGAACCAAAACTCTGCTCTTTTAGCTGAAATGAAAGGTGGTTTTCATCACAAGAATATAATCAGAAATCCAAAGAAAACATATCCATTTAGAAAAGGACTAGGTGGTTATAAGAAAACAGAACAGCATCTATAGAGGTGTGGAGTCTTCCTGTCTGTCTTCCCCACCTCTCCAACCCACCATCCCCGCAACTATCGCCTAGCGTTGGAGACTCAGCTTCTCTGCTCCAATTCTTACTTGTCTCTTTCCAGACAGGAAGTCCCAGGGGAGACCCCGAAACAAGAACAGTCCGGCACAAAGCACAAATCCTTGGTTGGCTTCAAGCCGCGCTGTCCCATGGGGGATCCTGTGGAAGCAGCCAAGGGTGGAACCCAGCCAAGCGCAGACAGTCTATGAAAGCTCTTCAAAAATCAGGCTTTCGCTCAGAGAGAAGAGAGGAGGGGAACTGAGCACTGCGATACCCAGCTTGGTTCTTGGTTTGCAGCTCAAAGATTTTCTAAAGGGTCGCAATGCTAATCTTCGGCATTGCTCAGTTTCATTTCCCCATCCTCAGAGAGACCAGATCACAGATACTGCTGGGCCACTGCTGCCCCCCATCCCAACCAGCGATTTTGAAAACACAAACACATATGAAGTCACACCCCAATGCAGTGGATTTTTTTTTTCTTACATCCACTAAAGATTTCCTGCCCTGCTAGTTTGATAAGATCAATTGTTGAAGGAGGGGGGGGGGGTTTCTCTTCCAACTCTGATCGATTCAGTAAAAGATCTGGCTTTAAACTGTCAAATTTGCCTTTTTCTGCTGGGGGCTCGATTAGGAGAGAGAGGATGACGAGACGTCAACATTTGCGAAGGGCAGGCAGCCCCAACTTGGTGGGGCTCTGCCTTGCTCAGAATGAACTCCACATCTTGATGCCTCGAATTATTTGATCACCGGCCTCACTTCATGCTCAACTCCTGCCCATCTTCTTGTCATCTGAGTAAGGCAAGCCCAGGCACCCCTTGCCCTCTTAAAGCAATTAGATAAGGATGCTTGGCTTAGCGTGCTTCCATCTCTGCCTCTCATTTCAATATAGACACTCCACTGGGGCAGATGGGAACCTTTCCTTCCAGCTCCCTGTTTGTGCGTTGTCATGGAATACGATGCTGCATTTCCACAGCCAGGAGACAGATACCTGACAGGTACCCAGGCAGGTGATCCGGCTGTCAGTCTGGTTTGGAGTGGGGAGGACTTGGGAGTAGAAAAGGGAAGGAAGTGTTGCTTGAAAGGTTCCCTTTGTCCTTTACATTTAAAGAAGCTAAACTTTCTTTATTTCACACTGCGAGCTTCTGCAAGGTTAGCCAATGGGATATGTCCTGTAATAAGCCTTTTTAGCATTAAAGCTTTAATCGTGTGCCTTATGGCTAAATATTACTACTAAAAGCACACTGCCTGCCCATTATTCTTATAACACAGCCAAAGGACTGCAAATACATCCAGATCTCTAAATATTAACACGGAGCATATAAACACGCAATGGTATAGAGCCTTACAGTCTATTCATTCTCACAGTGAGAACAAGAGATTTGACTGGCCCTGACCCTGTTAGCTTTCAAGAAGGCTTTGAAGACTTGGATGTTCCCCCAGGTGTTGGGGCCACGAGGTTAGGTGGATTCATCCTAGCAGTTCACGTATATGAGGTTATGGCCCAATTGTGTGATTTGTTGCTGGGGATTTTTCTGCTGGACATTATGATTTGTTTTATGGTTTGCACGCTGCCCAGAGTCACATTTTTGCGAGTTGGGCAGTCATACAAATCTTTAAATAAATAAAAATAAAATTGTAGTTTAGTGCCAATTAAACATTCATGAAAAGGCAATATACAAAGAGACAGGCATAAAAGCCAAACCAGTGTTTGTCTACATGTGTCCATGCAGCATACTTAGAAGGCTGAATATTATATTTATAAATAAGCAAAAAGTAATTAAATATAGGCAGGTATGATCTATACACAGCATACTGTAAAGGTCGAGTGAATATAGATACTGTGTATAGCATCTAGAACACAAGTGTCAAACTCGCCGTGCCACATTGCCGTCACATGACGTATTGCAAAGTTTTTTCTTTGCGGAGCTGGGGTGGGCGTAGCCTGCACGTGACGCATCCAGCCCGCAGGCCGCCAGTTAGACAGCCCTGATCTAGAACACAAATAGAATGTGATACGGTAAGGTAACTTCTGTATTTCCCTGTCCAAGAGCTTAAAATGCTCCATGGACAGTATATACCAGGGGTAGTCAAACTTTTTATACCTACCTCCCACTTTTGTATCTCTGTTATAGTAGTAAAATTTTTCTAACCGCCCACCGGTTCCACAGTAATGGTGATTTATAAAGTAGGGACAAAACCCCTACCGCCCACCATGAAAGCTGGAACACCCACTAGTGGGCGGTAGGGGCCAGGTTGACTACCACTGGTATATACCATTCTAAAGATAGACTGGAGAGGGCCTCTCCAGTTCTCACTCCCACTTACTAAATCCAGCTATTTCACACCTGTTGCTCTGGGGTTTCACCTGTCCCAGTTGATGGAATCAGACTTAATAGTGCTATGTGCAAAGGTTACTGATGTCTACTCCAACAAGGAGTTAACAGCCCTTCCCAAAACTTCTTTCCCCTCCAGTAGATAAAACTATTTATGTCCTTAATCACATGTGTTTGAATGGAAATTATCATAGAAGCAAAGGGGCTGGCATTTGGGTGCTGGCAGGAGACAGGTATCCCCCAGGATGGTCCTCTCCAGCTGAATACACAAACCTTACCATCCTTAAAGTGGCAGAAAACAAACCGGTATAAAACTTGCTGCCTCCACAGCAAATCCCTATCCTGCCTCCATAGCCTCTAGTCTGCCTCCTGCCACTGTCCTAATTTAGGACGTGCAGGGCACATCAAGCAAAAGGGCCTGGTTTTTCTGCCCGCCTGTCCCCTTTCTTTATATCACCAACCCGAAGGAAGCCATTTTTAAGCATAATTTTTCTTGAGCTTCATAAACAATGTAAGCAACAACAAGGAGAAATGAATCTTTTTCATTCTAAGCTATGTCTTCAAAACAGTGACATGCTTTAAAAAACACTAAATAATGCAAAAAGAAAAAAGAAGGAAAAAAGTGAAATAAAAACCCCTATAATAATGCCATAGAATATCCCAACAGAGATTTTGGCAATAGAAAAAAATAACCATATGAACCACTAAAGTAGGAATTGTATAAACAACGAATTAAATCTAGACCATTTGAAATCGTATCATCCGATCTGGCCCCTCTGCCAATAAAGAGCCAGTTCAAAGGCTGAGCGTTGACAGGTTTCATTAAGCCAACCTTTAGAGTCCAGAGCACGCACATCCTTCCAAGCATACACAATCACCTTTTCTGCCAACGGTCCAAAAACAATATAGCCAGAGCTCTTCAGAAACGGATGAAGTCCGAAGCACAAATGTTTGGAATATAATTCAGCATTACATAGATTACCTTTCCGCGGTAACTTTTTCCCAAGGATCTGCTGCCCTAAAAGGAACAACCAGTAGACGGTTTCAGAGCATATGTCCTAAAGTTCCTTCAAATTTATTATAGCTCCAACATGATTTGCTTTTTATTTATTTATTAAAGATCAAGCCTCAAACCTAATGGCAATAATGATTGAGCATGTTTACAACATGCTACATACTAAATTATGTTGGAAACCAGCAGTGTCAAACTCAATTTCATTGAGGGCCACATCAGGGCTGTGGTTGACCTCGGGGGGGGGGAACGCGGTCGGTCGGGGGGCCCTAACTGGGTGGGTGTGTCCAGCTTGACGCCACTCCCCAAACTGTTGCCATGTTTCCTCTTTGCATTAGGTAGACCGGGCCAAAGCTACGCTGACCTGATCTTTCCTCTTCGCACTGGGTAGACCAGGACAGCCCTGTGGGCCAAATCCAACCACATTGCAGGTTTACATTGACTTTGACACCCCTGTTGTAAACCATCCAAAGTCACTTAGATGAGATGGACAGTGTAGAAATTTAATAAATAACAAAAATTTCTGCAGATTTTCTTTGAAAAACCCGTGAGAAGGAAGCAGATAATTTCAGTGCCAAGTATTATGTTTCGATAAGGTCATGATCCAGGCTCAGGATTCAAATTTTGAATCTGAAGAAAGCAAACCTGTGGAATATCAGTCTCGGGAGTCATTGAGCTCAGAAACACATAAGGTTGATCAAAAACAGGCATCTACTGGACAGCTAAGGCAGTCAGATAAGGATGAGGTAAGGCCTTCCCTCTAGTCTAGTGGATATAGAGGAGAGCAGAGACATTCCATAAGGCTCCTTGCCAGGCAAGGGAATAAATTCCTTGATTTGTGACAGTTGGCTGCAGCCTGATTTAAAAGGCAGCCCTGTGCCATATTCTTTTTGTTGGAAACAATGTCTGATGTCTAGCTCTTATGAGGCATTCCTATGAATCCTGTTTGGGTAAAAAATCTTGAACCTTTGACCTCTAGACTGGCTGACAACCCAGACCTGACTCTTGGAACCTTGGACTGATTTGGTGCTATTCTTCTGTGCGCTCTTATTTAAAAGCTAATCTTTTAGGCAAATGTCTGAGACTGTTTGGTTCACATGCTTTGATTGTACTCTTAACCTTGAGTAAACTCTGAATTGCCATAATAACTGTATGTGAGTCATAGTGCAACCAGAAGCAAGATGGATAGTAGTAGGAACTGAAGTATTCCCATTGCAACTAGCAAATTTGATCAGTGTTTTAGTAGCCTTTTGAGCCTGGATTGTGGCTTCACAAATATGATAGAGCCAAGAAAAAGAGGACTCAAAATAAATGCCTAAATGCCTTTGCCTACTTCATTTATTTACCCTGTCTCTCAGTAAGGCATTATTCACTTAATGCCCAGAGGCTGCAATGAAGCCCAGCTTGAGTTAAACAGAGAATAGCAGTGCCATAAGCATAGACAAGCAAGGAGATTAAACTGTACTTCAATGAAGGAAGGAGTGGAAATTTACATTTAAAGAAGTTTATACAATTCCTTTAATGTTGAATAAACAGGTGCAAAGATATTTGCTTGTGCACAAGTAATAAAGGCTGAAGCATAAAATGTAGCTGCAATAAACGGCAACTGACAGAAGCTAATTTCAGGTAATTTCTGGCAGAATCACCTATGAAGGATCAACCCAAAAGCTGCCAACAAATCAGTGAAGATGATCTAGAGCAGTGTTGGCGAATCTTTTCGGCACCAAGTGCCGAAACACGGGCACGCGGGGAAGCAGCGGAAACTGGAAGAGCAGTTCCCCAATGCGCACGTGCTGGAGCGCCGGAAACTGGAAGAGCAGTTCCCCAGCACACATGTGTGTGCTGGGAAGCCTAGCTTCCGGTTTCCAGCATGCGCATGCATGCCAGTCACCTGGTCTTCTGGTTTTTGGCCTGCATGCGCGCACGAAAACCAGCTGGCCAGCGCACATGTGCATGCTGGAACACAGAAGAGCAATGGGCGATGACTGGCATGCCTGGAGAGATGGCTCTGCATGTTACTTCCAGCACACATGCCATAGGTTCGCCATCACTGATTTAGAGGCCTCTACAAATGGCCCTAATGCTGCTATCCTTTAAATATGACCTGCTTTTACAACCAGATTTAATCTAAGGTGGGATGTGGGCCTCTCTGGGAGGGATTTACAGATTTTTTGTAGAAGTTACTACTGTTATAATAGAAGACATGCCAATTTCTGTTTCTATTCTGTTGGCTGTCTTAGATCTTTGTTTTTAATTCTGTATGCTATCCGACTTGTCAACCCAGAAGGTCTCTGTAGAGAGTAATCTGACACATAGAAATATGAATTAATAAATAAGTTAATAAATTAATAAATACTGCAGGGGTCATTGCAATTTTTTTAGCCAAATGTGGATGGCAGTAGCTTGATCTTGTACATGCTTCTTCAATTGGTGAGGCATTTAATGCTTTATGAATGCATTTTAGCAGCTTGATGGGCTTAAGTAAATTAAGTAATAGGGGTTCAGATAAGATTAGAAACTGAGTGACTGCTACAGCAATTACCGGTACATTAAACCACTTGACTTGGGAATTATGTACAGGACTTACAACCATTTGTTTAGTGATGTTGGAAGTTACTACGGCACTGAAAAAAACTGACTTATGACTGTTTTTCACAGTTATGACCAATGCAGCACCCCTGTGGTCACATGATCAACATTTGGGTACTTGGCAACTGATATGTATTTATGACGGTTGCAGTGTCCTGGGGTCACGCGATCTCCTTTTGCAATTTCTGACAAGCAAATTCAACGGAGAAACCAAATTCACTTAACAACCATGTTACTATCTTAACAACTGCAGTGATTCACTTAACAACTGTTGCAAGAAACGTGAAATGGGGCAAAATTCACTTAACAACTGTCTTGCTTAGCAGTTAAAATTTTGGGCTCAATTGTGGTCTTCAGCTGAGAATATTTTCTGAACCAAATCATTGCGAGATCAAATGCTCCAGATGGTAGAAAGGGATCACAGTCAGAAACTATTTCAAGATCATACCTGCCAAGAAGAAGTGTTTTAAGTATCAATTATATAATCAAAGATAAGAATGATCTTTTGGCCCCAGAAGGTGTATTCTCCTTCTAATCTTGGGAGGCTAAGCCCTTTAAAATTTGTAAGCAATGTTTAATAGACAAAAGAATTAACTTGCAGCCTCCTGAATGCATTTGTCTTTAGAATGCTGAAGGCCAGATTGAAATAGCTTGTCTGAGTATTTTTTTTTTGCATTAAAGTGGGAAAGGAAATGATTCATCATTGCATGGAACCCATGGAGATGACCTTGGAGAAACCATCCAGAAAGTGTTAAAATAATAACAGATGCAGAGCATGTGCTGGCCCAAAGGAGGTGGGAAAATATAATTGTAGTCTTCTTGTGGAAGCAGATCTGGTCTACCTCATAGGACTAAAAATCATCAGGACTGCCTGCATTGAGGTCTCTAGCTAAAATCAAGGCAAATCTGGATCTATGATCTCGGTCCCAATAAAAATTTATCCAATGAACCCCAAGAAGCATTCATGGGGAGGAATATATACATTAACCAAGAACAGGTTTAGACCTCCTGGTTTTTAGCTCTAGAGAAATGGCCAGGGAAATATTTACTATGGAGAAAAAAATGCTTGGAGTTTGGTTACAGTCAGGATCATTATAACTCTAAACACATAATTTAGAATTATAGGAATGAAATCTTACTTGATTGCAATTTAATAAAGATCAACACAGTCTACTGATTAAGGACTCGTCATCAAAACAATGGTTCACATCAATCATTTGGAGGCTAGGAACAAAAATGCTTCCTTTTATTTCTGCCATCCACCTCCATAAACACTTGCTGAGCTCTGTGGTTCCTTTCTTTGATTTAAGCAACTAAAGAATCACTTCTCGCATACTATAGTTTTCAGACTTTTGACCTAAGCTTGACCTACTGTTTATTCTCACTTTGCATGCCAGCTTATTTTTCATTACTATGATTAAGGATTTAGCTTGTTGAGGTTAATTTATACAAGAGACAGAATACATAGAAACATCACCTTTGCAGTGCCCCACATAGCATTTCACTTAGTGAACTCTTAGCCTGTGTGCTAGCTTCTTTCTGAACCATCCATTCATCGGTAGCACAAAGTATCCCACACAGACGGGAGAATCCAAGTTGCTTTTGTTTGCACAAGTAAGTACTTTTCATAGCCATTATATTTTGAATAAATTATTTCTTACTTTATCATTAACAGATGCTGGCACAGCACTTTATTTGTAGAGGAGAGAGACCAGAGTTTTTCAGCTACACTCTCTTGATTATTCAGGGTGTTGAAAGTGTACTGGTGTGAGGCTAAAACACAAAAGAGCAATTTGTTAGCATTTTAAAGGCTTAGACTGCAGACTAAGTCCATAACCCTGGATGTTTAGCAAATGAGCTGAGTCAGGGAGTTTTGTTTCATAGCCTGAATTTCTTATACATAAAATCTGAGTAAGTTCAGTAACACATCAGTGTAGCATTCTCAATTCTCTAAAACACTGATTTCATCTGCTGCCAACCTTGGATATTCTGGATTTGTTCAGACTGTCTATATCTCTGCTGAGTTTGTGAATTCTTCATCCTTTTGGATTCCAGTTGCTTTCAACGTCTGCTTCATCCAACAACTGGGTCACTCCATTTCTTTAAGGTCCCCTTCCTGTCACTATCCATCTTTATATACTGAGGAAAATAAATCTTTCATTATTTAGAATGAGATATCATAAAGGACACTAGGATGAACAAAAGATAAGTCAAAGACACCTGGAATGTACACCTTCAACTTTTTAGACTTTAGATAAAGAATATATAAGCAGATGAGGGGAAGAGTAGACCTGAGAAAATTTAGTCCTTGAGAAATTATATTGTTACCTAAAGAATGCAAATGAGGATTTGTTTGAAGGAATGTTTATCTAAGTTGGACACCCACAATTTCTAGTCTGGGCTAGAACCCAGTATGCTAAATGCCAATTCTGAGGGCCTTTACAACCCTATTACAAGATATCTGTGTTCAAATAGGCAAAGCTTTTCCTTTAATTCAATCAATCTCATAGTCGGTTTATGATTAGCGGCAATACCAACTATCTTTCAGGAAAAATATACGGTAACTGAAGTGATGGAGGTCAATTTAAGATATCTGATTAAGTTCAATGAGCATCTCATAATGCAGCTAGTGGATACAGTGGGGAAGATGGAATGGACCATCCTGAAAGAAGAAAGTGCTGACAGAACTCAAGACCCACTTTTGAAGGAGTCAACTTAGATAACTCCAAGCTAACTTGGAAATGAAAATCAGGTACTGAAAAATACACTAATGTGTACTTAAAAATTAGGGAGTAAATCTTGGGCTTCCCGAAGAAATACAGATTTCTACCTCAAAAGAAAACCAATATTTCAGAAAGTTGACCCTGTAGGTTTATAAGGACCTGAGGAATGTTGAGTGCCTGGAAATGAAAATACTGGACTAATTTATCTTATTGTGACAGCATTTGCCTATCATCTTATCCTAGACCAGGGTTGTCTAACCTTTGCATTCTGAGGAATTTTGGGAGTTGAAGTCTACAAGTCTTAAATGGCCAAGGTTGGACACCCCTATCTTAGCCTGCCTATTGAAAGAGGGAATACTAAACTTTCTTGCGTTTTTGAATAACCTCTGAGCAAACAAAAGAAATCCTATCCTATTGTATGCATTGCACATTGTCAGGTATAGTCTGGACTTAGATTATTTTTATCCCAATCTTTTGTTTTATTAGGGTTTAATTGTGATCAGGAACTATCAAAATGCTCAGAAGCTGCAGTCTGAGGTAGGTAGGACACTGTAAATGAAAACTGCCAGTTTCCTATAACCCTAGAGTTTTTATTCCATCTGACCTTAGCTACAAATGCAACCAGAGATTGTACTTGTAAGATTTATGTCAGCCTTACCAGGTTGACCAGACAGGAAACATGACAATATGAGCTAATTCTACTTTATTGTAAAACTACATTGTCAGAATCTTGCAAGTGCGAAAGTACAAATCTCCTGCTTTCTCCATTAAAGCCCTAGAAACTAGGGAGGGTCTCTTCTGTGCAGGGGTGAAATCCAGGTTTTGACAGGTTCTGGAGAACCGGTAGCGGAAATTTTGAGCAGTTCGGAGAACCAGCAAATACCACCTCTGGCTGGCCCCAGAGTGGGGTGGGAATGGGGATTTTGCAATATCCTTACCCTAGGAATGGGGTGGGAATGGAGATTTTGCAGTATCCTTCCCCTGCCACGTCCAAGCCACGTCCACAGAACCGGTAGTAATAAAATTTGGATTTCACCACTGCTTCTGAGCCTCTTGCCCCTCACATTACCCAGCTGCAGGTTATGCTGTCTCTTATCTGACCATTCCCTAGGCAGTATTTCATGTCCCATTTTCCCAAGGTCATTCCCACATACCATTACAGCTTTCTTCTCTCTGGATCGGAGCTCTAGGCCTCGGCAAATCTGACCTGTCATGCATCAGATCCTCAGCCCTGCAAAAGGTCAGCCGTATTGATCTCTCAAGTTGTCAACACTCACATTAAGCAAAGGCTAACAAGACAGGAAGGGAAGAGTGCCAGAATTGCTTTTCATCCTCAGATCCTGACTCTTATTCCATAGTCACCATTTCTCCACGTCCATATAACCGGATGAACCACCAAAAGAAACCCTGTGTTTGGAAGAACCAAGGGTGAAGATTAACAAACAATTGCACAGGAATCCCAACCTCTACAATGCAAAAGTGCAGGCTGGTGGGAAAAGGAGAGATGTTGAATAGAAGGAGAGCCTTCTCTAATCAGAGACCTTCCAAGTGTGTTGATCTACAATTCTCTCTAGAGATGTTGAATAGAAGGAGAGCCTTCTCTAATCAGTGCCTATCCAGGATGTGGCAATGGGACTTATAGTCTGATATACTGTAGAAGGCAACCTATTGGGGAAGGATAGCCTGGGGATAACATAGTAAACCAACAAGAAAGAGAACCCAAGACTTGTGATATGATCATGAAACCTTACCTTTCTATCCTATTCACTTTCCATGTCCCCTCCTCTCCCTCAAGTTTGGACAAGAATGACAAATGCCTCAATTAGTAAGCAAATTTTGCCAATTGATTCCTTGAAGCATTGACGGTCAGGTCTGATCAATGTCGCCAATTATGCCTTATAACAGGCATCCAATACATAAATGTATCTGGTCCTTCCCAACATAGGAACATTCTTTACCTTTGTTTCGTTTCAAAGCTGAAGACATAGGAGAGACTTCATTGGTTGGATTGTATTATAACCAAGGATTCCTTTGCTTTTTCCTCGACTGAAGAGGAAAAAAATTGTTAAGAGGGACAGGATATTTCTCTTCCTGCCTAAAACTCACACTTAAGCCCAATAATATCCCCAAACTGCAGAAGAATCCTAAGGCAAGCTAGAAATGATCCTAAGTGCTCAGATGAAGAAGCCTGAGAAATAGACTTCATCCTTAAATTACTAAAATAGACATGTTATGACTGAGCAACTGATAGGATAAACATTCATAGTGGCTGATCATTTATGTGGGATGAACATGTTATGGATCTCAGATTGTTTATTTTTATGGGCTGTTAGCTGCTCAGAGTCACGGTGGTGAATTGGGTGGCCAGGGGGAAGGCAGGCAGGCAGGCAGGAAGAAGGAAGGAAGGAAGAGAGAGAAAGAATATCTGTCTTTTAATCTGGGCAGTTTCATAAACAGAGTCAGCTTCTTTATAATTATTGAGGAAATGTTCCAATGTCCAGATCTCCTGTTCTCTTTAATTTGATTATGCTGCAACACAGCTTCCTTACGGGGGTCCATTGCCTGTTATTATTCCAGTATTATTCTGTTCCTGTTATTCCTCCAGAATGAACTGTCTGTCAAGATGGTCATTCTGAACAAATTTCAAATAGCTGGATTTCATTTTTCTATGTCTGGTCATAGCAGGCAATGTCAATAAAGAGGTGAAAGAGAGAGAAAAAGAAGGAAGGGCCTCTTTTTGAAACAGGGGCTTCCAAAGGAAATTTGTTGCCTGAAAAATATCACAGAACAACTTCCTACCATCACTGCTCCAAATCAAAATGCCAAGGAAACAAAACTGATTAGAATATTTTTCATTTAAGCATCTGATATGCAAAAACATATAAAGGTTTTCCCTGCCTTGAATTAAAATCAGCTCACCAGAACAACCATTTTCTACTTTCTGACAGGGCTAGTTCCGACCATATCCCAATGTTCTCCTGCTCCTCTAACTCTTTTAACTCACGGAAGCAGGGGTGGGTTCTAAATTTTTTTACTACCGGTTCTGTGGGCATGGCTTGATGGGGGTGGCCAATTTTTTTTAATTTTTTTTTTTACTTTTAAAAGCATTTTTTCTACAACCTTAAGAGGTTGCAGAAAAAAATGTTCTTAGAAGCCTCTGACGATCAGGCAACTCAGTTGGGATCACCAGAGGCTTTTAAAGGCATTTTTTTTCCTACAACCACTTTGGCTGAAGAGGTTGTAAAAAAAATGCTTTTAAAAGCCTCCGACCATCCCAGCTGAGCCACGCGATCATCAGAGGTTTTTTTTTTTTTTTTTACTTTTAAAAGCATTTTTTTGGCTGAAGAGGTTGTAGAAAAAGTGCTTTTAAAAGTTAAAAAAAAAAGCCTCTGATGAGGTGGGCAGGGTAAGCAAGCGGTAACCGGGCCAGGGACCGGTTCAGGGGTGTGGCCAGCCAATGTTATTACCGGTTCTCCAAACTACTACAAATTTTTACTACTGGTCCTTGCAAACTGTTGCGAACCGGGAGCAGCCCACCACTGCACAGGGGTGAATTTCAGTTTCTCAAGGAAGTACAGGTAGTCCTCGACTTACCATCACAACGGAGCCCAAAATTTCTATTGTTAAGTGAGACATTTGTTAAGTGAGCTTTGCCCCATTTTGCAACCTTTCTTGCCACAATTGTTAGGTGAATCACTGCAGTTGATAAGTTAGTAACCTGGTTGTTAAATGAATCTTGTTTCCCCTTTGATTTTGCTTGATAGAAAGTCACAAAAGGTGATCCCATGACCTTGGGACACAGCAACGGTCATAAATATGAACCAGTTGCTAAGCATCTAAATTCTGACCACATGATTATGCGGATGCTGCAAAGGTTGTAACTGTGAAAAACGGTCATAAGTCACTTTTTTCACTGCAGTTGTAACTTTGAACAGTCACTAAATGAACTGTTGTAAATAGAGGACTACCTGTAGTGCCTTAGAAGGATATATGACCTAAAAACTGCCTAAAAATGTAAATAATTAACTGGTATCCTAAACAGTCTTTAACTGAGTTCTATTTCTTTCTCCTTGCACTCCTGATTTTGCTTTTTATTTAACCTCTATTTTTTTTCCTAACCACTCTTATTTTGCCTTTTTGTATGTTATCCTTTACTGAAACTTAATAAAAATTTCGGAAAGAAAAAAAAATAGTTTGGCATTTTTCTGTTAAGATTACTTTTAAAAATGGTAGCAGAACTGGGCTACACCACTTAGGATGACCATTACGTAGCAGCAAAGAGATACAGAAACACTTACTTCTTTTAAAACGTAGATAATCTAAATTTTTATCAGATCCGGGCTGTGAAAATTCAAAGGACCACTAAATGATAACCAATAGGTATAGGAAAGTCTTGCTTCATTTCTGCAACCTAGTGGCGTCTGGATCTTTGAAATCAGGACCTTTGGTATGTCAACCAAAAGCTCTGAGCTGAATTAATCATTGTGCTAATCATATTATGAAGCAGGATCTCAGTCAAATTAAACTCAGCTCTGTGGAGATACAATTACTTGGATTTCTCAGTGTCACAGAAAGCCACCACACTCCCTCAACATTTCCTCCAGCCTAGGCTGTGATGGATATCTTTTCCCTGCAGTGCTGGGAGGTCAGCATCAAAGCTGTCCAACTTGACTGCTAGAAAATTTACAACAGTGGTAGAACAGCTACTACGGGCAATGTTAATTTATTACATGGGTCTCCCAGCCTTCCTCCAGGGAGCTCACAATGACATGCATGTTCCTTCCCTGTGTGTCTAATCCAAGGTCACTAGTAAGTAATTGTCATGTCCCAGTAAGGATTTGAACGCAGGTCTTAACCCTGGCATGATCCCCCACAGTTCACCATGAACCATATTTCATTTGGTCATTTATGCAATTTGCATACTATGAGATGAATCACTGGGATGTGTTAACCAGGGTTCATTGTTTTAGCATGATGCAGAAATTCAAGTTAATCGTTCCGTACTCAGTTATTATGGTTAGGTAAATCACATCTTAGTAGTAAATGTGGATGATTCATGGCCAGAATAGAAGAAGGGGGTTACATGATGGATATACATGATGGATCGAGCTGATACACAAGTGACTGTCTACCGCAGCATACAATATTTCGGCAAATGAGCGCAAATGAAAAGTTTCCATTTGCAAGTCATATATTTATGAGTCTGTAAGGCATGGTTTGTGACTGAAACTTCATTTCTTACAACCCAGCAGCGCTTCAATGGCTTCAGTGAAAACAGCAGCCCTGGGTCCCCATTCTTACATATCCCTGCTATTGAGCTGTTGTTTCACACATGTACAAGCTCTCTTTCAGATCAGTGGCTCCTGCTGCTGGGAACTGAGAAACACATCAGAGGGGATAGAAGGAAATTCAATACTTTTCTGTTTCGGAGAGTAGCAATTCTGAGCCGTTCTTGACATTCATTTCCTCGGGGAAGAGACGGGAGCAGAGCCATACATTCATCCACCAGTTTGGAGCAATCGGTGACATCTATAGGATAAAAGAAGAAAACCCCAAAGTACTGCAATTATTAAACCTCAGCTAAATGTGCAATATATCACAGGAGCAATCCATGTTTGCCAACTCACAGCATACATCTATTAGCCAAACAAAATACTTTCCAATATTGAGTTGTGTAGTGTTGAGAGAGAAACACCTTCCGTGACTGATAAAAAATGGAAGATTGAAATTGGGAGACAAAAACCAAAGGGAAGGACAATTTTCAAGGCAGAGGAGGATTGAAATTGGTTCCAGACTCACACATATAACAATCACAGCAACTAGCAGCACCACCAGAAATGGACTATTTCATTTTTTAAATATACACACAAAGAAAGATCTTTATAAGGTCTGCCCACCTTGTACTCTCACCCGCCAGTCTTTTTCCAGAAAGATCACACTATTATTTCTTTTCTATGAATGATTAAATTTCTTTCAAAGAACAATTTCTAAATACATTTTATTCTGTAAATTACTCCTAGATTAATTCAAGCTGTTAGTTTTGCTTTTGCAAACATTAACCAGAATGATAAGGCTTAGTAAATGTAGTCTCGTTTACTTCCACTTTTATTATATGAATGAAATTATCGTTTAATTAATGCATTTTATTTTGGATTGTACGGCCTGAAGTACACTCAGGGTCTCACGGGTACTTACAGCTTCTCTGCTTCCAAGCCCGCAGATTCACATATGTAGATGGAAATATAACACATTCCAATTTCAGCAGTGCTGAAGATTTCTTCAACATGTATTTATAACCGTGTGGAAATCAGTTAAGCGCATGTACATCCAGCCTCTTTTGTAGGCAAAATCCACGCTTGAGTTTCAAGTATAAATTCCGTACACACCTGATACTTTTCTTCACCACTGAGTGCTATTCAGTGTGATTTAACGATCCATTTTTGTTTGTTTTCATCTCCTTGTTTTTGCACGTTAGGCCTTTGAGCAGAGAAACTGTCTGGGGAGGGGAAATATAATGTTTTTATATATTTCATTCTTACAGTTATACCCATACACCGGATATAATTTTCTTTCATGCACATACACCCTACATCCTCCGTCCATGTTCCTTTCGCTGACCATAACATGCATCAGATACCTACACTTATTTCTCTCTCTCACTTTCGCAGACCAGATGGGTTGCTTTATAATGTTTTCTGGTCACAACTTTTACATATCTTTGCATTGGCTGGCTCTCTCTCTCTCTCTCTCTCTCTTCCTTTCGATAAACCGAGTTCCACCGTTGCAATTCTGATAGGCCCACTCAGAAATACTTCGTGGCATTTGACATCCAGGGCAAATGTTAATTCTTTTCAAAAAACCCCAGGAGCGGAGGGTCCAAGGTTTACGGACTGCCAACTATAGCACACCCGGCCTAGGCAGGCGAGCCCAGGCGAGGAGGATTTGGCGTTAACAGATGCACAATGTAGATTGTAGACGGCTTCCTTTTGCCGGCGCAGCTCGCCCACCCCGGGGGCTAAAGATAATATAACGGGGCTCCTGCCTACTCCGCGCTGTCACGTCGGCCTGTCAGTCGGCTGGTAATTAATGCGAACTGCGGGTCCGGCGCCCCACCGGAGTCGTATATCACTGCCAGCTCCCGCGCGGCAAAGCAACCTCTTTTACCCAAGCCCTGTTATTTGGGGAATTTTCTATGTATTAGCTGTTGATGCACATTAATACATTAAAAATGTCAGCGGTGGAGGCCAGCTAATTGTCTGATTTAAATGTCTATTTGTCAGCGCGCGGCTCAGGTGGGCATGAGCCGAATCGGGAATGAAGCACGGAACCTGTCTCGGGACGGGCGGGGGGGCAGCTCTCGCCCGAGCCGGGACGCGGGAATGATCGATGGCAGAGACGCGCGGCCCAAAATGTTTGCGTTTCTGCTCGGCTTGCCTCGGCGCGGGGGGAGGCCGAGTGGGAGAGGCGGGGAGGGGGAAGGAGCCAAGGCAACCAGGAGGCCGAGAGGAAGGTTTTAGTGAGGGGAGAAAAAGTTTCCAGGTATTCTGGAGGGAGCCTTCCCGGGAGAAAAGAAAGATTGGCTCGGTTTCCTCCCCGGCTCCGGGGTCCGATTACAATACCCATCATCCGCGACCGGGTGGGGCCTATGAGGGAGTTGCAATCGGAACAACGTTTAGCAAGTCTCATCTGACTCTATGGAGCTGAAGCACCGGATCAACTGCTTTCCCTAGCTCGGCTGCATCGGAAAGGCTCTTTTTATTTGTCTGCTCTGGTTAATATCAGGGAAAAGACCAGAAAGAAAGAACTGTTGCAAGGCAAGGTTGGCCTTAGCTGGTGAAAGGTATCATTTGAGTCAGTATTTTTTGCCACAGAGCACTGACGGGAGCATTATAGTTTGGAATATGTTTTCTTTCTGATGAGGAACACAAGTGCGGTCCTTGTTGGTGATCTCTGAGCATGCTTGTTTTCTTGCAGAGGTTTCATTACCCAAACTAGGTAACATCATCAGTGCTACCTGTAGAAGCTTGTAGCACTGAAGATGTCACCTAGTTTGGGTAATGAAATGTCTGCAAGAAAACAAGTAAGCTCAGAGAGCAGCAAGGGCCCTTCATATCAACCCTGAGCTACAAATATTCTCCTTTATTACAACCAAAGTGCTTCTGAACACGTGCAGAGTGCACTCCCCATCCTACTCCTAAAAATGGGAGGGAAGGGGCTCATCTAGGCAATGTGAACCTCAAAATCCTTTTTTTAAGCAATCTGCAGCAAAGCCAAGCTAGAAACTCAAAATGATTCAAATACTGTACTTGCCTCTGGATTACATCAGCCTCCAACAAGTCCTTTAAATATCTTACACTCAGACTCATATCCTATTGGCTGAGGAAAGACTTACACCTTTGGTTCAAGACATTTAGGAGGTGGGAAAAGGCTGGCATAGATAGTTTGAGAGACGATGACGTCAGCATTAGACCCTATACAATATTCCCAAATACTATTGGTTAATATTGCCCAGATTACCATCAAGCAGATTTGAGTTTACTTTGGAAGTAGGGGGAGGGAGAGAATTTCACTAATAATTTTTGTGGATCTTATCTTGCTAAAAATTACTCCCATTTTGGGGAGGCATTTAAAAAGTGGCAAAATGCACAATGCAAACATGTCCTTTATCCCTAAATCAAAACATTCAATAGTCTCACATTATTCAGGCGACAATATTCTTCACATTCAGGACAATGCTGTGAACTGGCATTGTTTCATATTGGATTAGCTAAATAAGAGACCTCCCATTTTTGTCAAACCAGTGGGCAATTTTGAAATTCCGAGAGAATACCATGGGTGTAATAATAAAATCAATCGATTAACTGACTGATTGAACTTATACTGCCCCGCAATCCACAGACTCTAGATGGCTTATAAAGTATACAACTCATAACGAAACATCCACCATAAAACACCAATATATAAATGACAATAAAACAAATAAAATAATAAAAATGTTGCCATGCTTTAAAACAAGAAAATGTCAAGAATAGTTTGGTTTTGGGCCACTTTCTCAAAGCCAGTGGGAAGAGGGTGATTTTGATCTCCAAAGAGAGGCCATTTCAGAGCAGAAATATCACTAACTAACCTTTGCTGGCTAGAAGGCTGCCTAGGTACAAGGAATACAGTGTGAAGAAGCCAATGTCCACCCAGGATCGAGGAAAGACAAAACTCTTTTATTTCTGTATAGAAGCAGAAAAGGGTTTCACCTCTGGGTTTCACACTCAAGGAACAGCACCCCAAAAAGCAGGCACAGTTATTTTTATATAACTTTCTACAGGAAAAAATAAAATATGAGAATGGCTGATTGGTTCCACGTTTACCTGTCGGTCCCACATGGTGCACAAAGCAAAGCCATTCCATAATAGCCAATTAATTATTTAATTCTACTTCATTATTATATAAGTTAACTACCTCAGGGTGTGTTTTTTACTATGTTATTACTGATAAATTTTGCTTGCCTCCGTCCGGATCCTTGTCCAGATGACCCTAAGCAGTGCTTAAGCTAAACATCACAGTCACCTTCCTTAATTCCAGTAACCGGTTCATTTGCAAGGTCTTTTTAATCCAGGGTCAAAGCCACAACCTATTAACTAATCTAAATAGGAGACATCTGTGGTCAACGTAGGGAGTGTTTGTGGTCAACCCCTCTAGCTCTAAAAGACACAACTATTAACTCTGGCTAAAGTTAATTCATCGCTTAGAAAAGCTGCTGATTTCTTATTAAGCTAATAAGTCACCAGACACCCAAACTGAAGGGGTGTCATAGCTCTAATTAAAAACTAGGCAAATTTTCACTCGTCCTCCACTTTGATCCCACAGCAGATGATTCCTACAAGATGTAGTTGCTTGGTCAATTCTGGTTAATAATAGCTAATGAAATGGGAAAGGGAAAGGGAAAGTATATCTGCTAACAAAATGTCTGCCGTGATTGGTATGGCTGGTCATATACAGATAGTCCTTGACTTTTGACTACAATTGGGCCCCAAATTTCCATTGGTAAACAAAGCAGTTGTTAAGTCAGTCATGCCCAATTTTACTACCTTTTTGGCCATGGTTGTTAAGCAGATCTAGTCGCTAGTCACCTCCCGTATTGACTACTGCAATGCTCTCTACCTGGGGCTGCCCTTGAGGACACTCGGAGGTTTCAGCTGGTTCAGAATGCGGCTGCACGGGTTGTGATGGGAGGGTCCCGATACGCCCATGTTACACCTCTCCTGCGTGACTTGCATTGGCTGCTGGTTGCCCTCTGGGTGAGATTCAAGGTGCTGGTGATGACCTATAAGCCCTACATGGTTTAGGCCCAGGATATCTGTTGGACCATCTGCAACCAGCAGCAGCTTCCCATCGCCCGGTGCGTTCTCACAGGGAGGGCCTACTCAGGGTGCCGTCAGCTAGACAATGTTGGCTGGCGACCCCCAGAGGTAGAGCTTTCTCTGTGGGCGCACCCACCCTTTGGAATCAACTCTCCCTGGGGCTCCGGTTGGCCCCTGACCTATGCACTTTCCGCCGCAAACTAAAAACATGGTTGTTTAAACTGCCCAGCCTGGACTGATGGGGTTCTGATTATTTTTAATGTATTTTAATATGTGTTTAATATGTATTTTTGATATGTTTTATTTGGATTGGGATTGTGTTTCTTGATTGTTGCGAGCCGCCCTGAGTCCTACGGAGATAGGGCAGCATACAAATCAAATTAAAATAAAATACATAAAAAATAAGATCACTGCAGTTGTTAAAGAGAATCATATGAATCATACAGGAATCTGGCTTTCTCCACTGACTTTGCTTGTCAGAAGTTGGCTGAGCAGGACGCAAATAGCAATCACATGACCCCGAGATGATGAAACCATCTTAAATACATTGTCGGTCCCCAAGCGACCAAATTCTGGTCATGTGACCATGGGACTGCTGCAACAAGTGTTAATATTGCTTGCAAGTCATTTTTTTCAGTGCCATTGTAACTTTGAAGAGTCACTAAATGAATGGTTGGAAGTCAAGGGCTTACCTGTACAGGACTAGGGTTACAAGGACTCAACAGATGGATATAAATGATTCCCCATTCTCTCAGCCTGATATCTGTTGTTGACTTTAGGCCAGCAGCCCACAAACCTTTGGGAGCCAGGGACCAGTTCCATTTTTCTGTGGACCAGAGGGGGCGTGGTTTCATGTATTGCCTGTATCCTGTACGTGCACAGATGGGGTTCGCTCGTTTGTGCAGCCCGGTTTTTGGTGCACCGGAGACTGATGCCAGTCTATGGCTCGGGAATGGGGACCCCCTGCTTAAGGCTAGTGCACAATGCTCCCTCCTCTTTTGTCTCTGGATGTTGTCCTCAGTAGTGTATTCACTTACCTTCGTTATCAGTTTGGAAATGTGAGCGCGCGTGCGCTTGCTTCACTCGCACGTGCCACCTCTGTGCATGTACAGAGCGTCCATGATGATGTCCGGGCAGTGGGCGGAGCCTCCCGCTGCCACCGCTACCGATCACTTGAACTGGGTAGAACTGGTAGAATCTCACCACTCCAATACAAGTAGTCCTTGACTTACAATCACAATTAAGCCCAAAATTTCTATGTGACACAGTTAAGTCCCATTTGACAACCTTTCTTACCGCTGTTGTTAAGTGAATCACTGCAATTATTTAAAGTTAGCAACACAGTTGTAAAGTGAATCTGGCTTCCCCATTGACTCTTGCTGATCAGAAGGCCGCAAAAGGTGATCACATGACCCTGAGACACTCCAACTGTCAGAAATAGAAACCAGATGCCGAGCATTTGAATTTTTATCATGTGACCATGGGAAGGCTGCAACAGTCATGAGCGTGAAAAACAGTCATAAGTCACTTTTTTCAGTGCTGTTGTAATTTTGAGCAGTCACTAAACAAATGGTTATAAATTGGGGGTTGCTTGTACTATTCTGCTCTCAAGAGCAGGAAAGTTGTTCCTTTCACACTGGACTATCTTCCTGTAGCCATTCATGGTAGCCTTGGGAAAAAGAAGCAGGAACGACAGAATCACTTCCTGCTATGCTGCTTCATTTTCAAATCTTCCCTCAGCTTGTCAGCTGCTTTTCAGATTTCTTCAAAACACAGGCTGAGCAATCTTTCAGAATTGAGGAAAATAGTTGTTTGGCTTGTTTTGAACATAGGTGTAGCCAGAGACCTGTGCTTAGCTGTTTCTAAATGCAGATTTGATGCTCTTTTCAAAAAGTTCTTAAACCCCTGTCCGGGTTGTCATCAGCTTATGGCCAGGCTCCCTATGAAGGCACTCTGGCAAAACACTTGCAAAAAATCGGAGTGAATTTAATAAGTGGCTAAAATCAACTGTTTAGGCATCTGTCAAAACTCCTCCTCGCTAGAGGACTTTAAGGCAAGAGAGTGATGTCATAAACATCCAGATTGTAATGCCTGATATTATCAGAGAAACAAAGCTGGGGATATCAACCAATCCTTGTTCTTAACATGCCCAATATTATACACCACAAGGTCAACACTAGTTGCCGACATGGGATCCATGGGGTCCTTCTTAGGGTTGAATTAAAGTGCCAGCCAGCCTTGAAAACCATTCGGCCTCCCCTCCCCTACAGTGAAATGCTTTACGAGGGCGCAATTTTGAGAAGAGAATTTTTAATTTAAATATTAATTTTGAGAAGGGAATGTTTTTAATTTCACATTAATTTTGGCATTGTTATTTCCATGTTATCTGTGATTTAAGACATATCCAAGGGCCAGGTTTATGGAAACCTGCATGTATAGGTTGGCTGGGTTGACTATATAAACTTGGCTATTCTGATTTAGATCAGAGGGTCAGAAAACAAGTGGCTAGGATCCACTGTCTGTCTGTCTGACTATCTATTCTATCCAGTTGGCAGGATATATCACTATCCTACTGATTGATCAGTGAAGCCCGTCAGATGTTGTGCACAGCAAAACCTGTGGTAGTGTGAGAGGAAAAATACTGCTTCAGCAATGGAATAGTAAAGGACAATTTAAGGCAATCTCAGGTATATGTTGGGAAAGGCTGAGGAAACATTTTATGTACTGTTGATTTCTTGCTCCATTTTCCTTTCTGTGAAATGGATGTTTTATGATGAGCCATGCCAATCATGGTGGCAGTTTTATTGACAGACATCCTATTCCCTTTCCAATGGCAGCAATTTTAGTATAGAGCTCATGGTACTCTCTCAAAATTTCAGGATTGTTTACTGGGATACTGGAGCAAAGATGCCGTAGCAGAGAGATTTTATGCTGGTATACTTTCTGCTGCTTCAAAGGCAACTTTGTGGGTATGTATGTGCCTTTGAGTCAACACTGATTCCTGGCGAATGCATGGAGTAGTCCCTACAGTTTTGTTGGCAAAGTTTTTTAGAAGCCCCTACCTGTTTTCTAGGGCTGTGAGAGGGTGACTGGCCCAAGATCACCTGGCTGGCTTTGAGCCTAAGGCAGACTTAGAACTCACAGTTTCCCAGTTTCTAGCTCATTGTCTTAATCACTACCCCACACTGGCTCTCCAAAGGAAGCTTTACAGCACTTTAAATTCTATAATTCTCCTTCTTATTCAGAATCACCATCCAACTGTTCAGAGAAGAAGAAAAAAAGGAATTCTCCCTTGCTTTCTCTCCCTCTAATCTGTGGGGCTTTTAATTGCCCCTAAACTTCTAGAAATGCCTTTGGTTCTCTGTAAAGTTGAGAAGTGCTAAGGGGGATAAAGATGGCAAAAGTCTGGCCCTTCCATTAAAAAAATAAGAGTACAAGCAGTGGTGGGTTTCTAACAGTTCCCCCCGGTTCAGGAGAACTGGTAGTGGCGGCGGCGGGAGGCTCTGCCCACCCACCTGGACGTCATCACGGACGCTCTGAGCATGTGCAGAAGCGCTCACTCACACACAGTTTCAAACCGGTAACGAAGGTAAGCGAAAACCACTACTGAGTACAAGATTGTATATATTTAAATGAATTTATGGACACTTTCTATACCATCAGAGCACTCTGTTAATGACCCCCATATATGTGGGTATCAGCAGAGAAATTTGAAGGTGCACGAAATTATTTTATTTACACGATTTATGTCCTGTAGTCATCTTTCTCTTATGCCTGGTTATAGGATGACTATTATTTACAAGAAGGAAATATCAAAGCCATCACCACCAAGTGCAAAAGGTTAACAATGGAGCTTTGAAAGAACATTTCCTTTATCTTTTCATGCTGAAAATGTTAGCCTGAGAACATAACAGGAACCTGGCAACAGTATCTCTTGTGGGGCAACTTGTCCTTTCTCGCTGGTGTGACAGACATATCAAACGTGCAAACAAAACTTTGTTTTGGCATTTTTACATTTAAAACTCGCTGGGGGTACATAAGGAAAGCATGCTTGTGCAAGATCCACACTGTATGGATACCAACCATTTCACTCAGAATCCTATTCCTGGGCTTGTGTGCCCTTCCTGCCAACTTTGAGCACTCCACAATGACAGCAAAGTATACAAAACATGTGAATCTTTCTTTATTCCCATTGGAGAGATGATCTGCTGGGGCCCTGCCTTTGCAACTGGCACTGAAATCCAATCTGGATTTGGGAATTCTGCCTCCTGCTGCGCCCCCCTCTAATAATGCTGCATTTACGCAGGTTCGGTGCAGCCCAAGGATGGGGGTCAGTGAAGGACCCTGCATGCCTAGAGTCCTTGCAGCCAGCGCAGGCTCTGATCTGGGATTTGAACCCCACTGGGAGCTGCTGCAAACCACCCAATCTTTCCCTGCCCAACTAATTGCCAAAAGAGGGCAGGATGGATTTCTTCATCTGACATCCCTAGAATGCTTAATAAACGCAGATTGTCCGAGGAATTAATTCAGGCCGCCCTGAAGATATCAATCTTGGCGTCTACTGGCATGCAGGTGATATACTGCCTGGTTGCCATTTATTAGCACGGAGCTGGTGGATTTAGGAAATGACTAATTTTATATGGTCTGGAGCGCAGTGCATCTCCTCGGACAGTAAATCCCAGCTGAATTGGGCAGGGAGAGGAGAGAAAAACGGTCTTTTTCTACTCTCCCTCCTCCCCAACAATAAGCATCAGTGTTCCCCCACCTCTGGAAGAGGAGCAGCTAGGTTTCAAGGAAGATATATAGAAAAACAAGTGCGCCTGGGTGTGGATTTCTGATTTTCTAATCTGCCTGTCCTTAGGGAAGAGGTCCTTTGGCCTTCTCAGATTTGGTCCCATTCAAATGGCCTGGACCACAATTCCTATAAGCTGGAAATAAATCAAATACTACAAAAAGCCCAAAGCCTCCTCCAGCTTCTTTCTAAAGAGAAAGCCTTATGAAAATAAGAACCACATTCAAAAGATTACATACAATATTTATTTACACCAGGGGTGAAATCCAGCAGGTTCTGACAGGTTCTGGAGAACCGGTAGAGGAAATTTTGAGTTCAGAGAACAGGCAAATACCATCTCTGGCTGGTCCCAGTGTGGGGAGGGAATGGGGATTTTGCAGTATCCTTCCCCTGGAGTGAGGTGGGAATGAAGATTTTGCAATATCCTTCCCCTGCCACGCCCACCAAGCCATGCCCACCAATCCACACCACGCCCATCAAGCCACGCCCACAGAACCGGTAGTAAAAAAAAATTGGATTTCACCACTGATTTACACCCCACGTTTTCTCGCGAGTTCAAAGGGCCAAACCCTCATTCTGTTCCCACAGAGACCTATTCTATAGGGTGGACGGATGTGGGAGAAACTGGCCCCATATCACCCAAGGAGCTCCATGATTGAGTGGGGCCTTGAACCCAGGCCTCTCTTGGTCCAAATCTAACACTAGATATGTCAGCCTTGGAGGCAAAGTCCACCATCCAGGTCTAATATTTAAACTGAAAATTAAACTAAAACTAGCTGCTAAAGTGCATAATTTATATGCAGCACAACAGCAGAAAGAAAATGGATCAGAAGGCTCCATCATAGCAGAGACGAATATTAACATATTCAAATATGAAAAGTCCTGGGAGAATAAAAATGCCTTTATCTAGTAACTGGAAAGATGGCTATTTTTCAGTGCCAGGCAAATAGATTTGTATTTGCTTGGATCTGTGTGTCCCAGGAAGTCTTCCAATATCTCAAGGGCTGCCACAAAGAAGAGGGAGTCAACCTATTCTCAAAAGCACCTGAGGGTAAAACAAGAAGCAACAGATGGAAACTAATCAAGGAGAAAACCAACCTAGAACTAAGGAGAAATTTTCTGACCGTTAGAACAATTAATCAGTGGAACAACTTGCCTCCAGAAGTTGAGGGTGCTCCACCATTTAAGAAGAGATTGGACAACCACTTGTCTGAAATGGTATAGGGTCTCCTGTTTGAGCAGGGAGTTGGACTGAAGGACCTCCATGGTCCCTTCCAACTCTGTTATTCTGTTTCTGTTTACTAAAACATCTATTCCAGAGCTGGGGACAAGAAGAGAATCATTTAACAAGCCACCATTCCTGAGAAGATACCTAGAATGCACCCTGAGGCCTCCCCAAGAGTTAGCATAGGTCCATACAGGAAGAAATATTTCTTTACTATTCCTTGTTTTTATCTTCAATTTCCATTTTATTAAAACACTTTTCTACACCACTCTGGAATCTGTCGTAATAGCAGACCATATATAAAAGTAAGTATAGCAGAAAAACAGCAGAGTAGAAGCACTACCAATGTTAGGTAATGCTTCTCACACATAGACATCCCACCCCCAAACCCAAGGGAAATATGACAGTAATCCACAAAATACTAATCACAGAACAAGCATCCCAGATACCAGCACATATTTTTTCACCTTTCCTCTTTTCCAGCTTTTGTCAGGGAAAAAAAAATAGTACATGGTGTTTAGATAAAGCAGGCAAGATGTTCAGGGACATAGGAAACAAGACAAGTGAATCACCTGTGGGGGTTGGTGGCACTTTTCCTCCAAAGAATTTCTGTGTGTGTGTGCATACATGCCCCCGTATTCAAAAAATCAAATCAAGGTAGATTTAAAATTCTATAGATACACGTTAGGAGTTGCTTTGCTATGGCTGTGCCCCATAGTCTAGCTCAGTGTTTCTGAACCTTACAGCAACTTGAAGATGTGTGGACTTCAACGCCCAGAATTCCCCAGCCAGCACTAAACTACCACTGATATCATTCTTAATCCCAACAGTGCTGGCTGGGAATTTTCTTCAACAACATCCGGGAGACCATATAGGTAATCCTCGATTTAAACCATCATTTATTTTATTTTATGTACTCCGAGAGCGTATGCACCAAGACAAATTCCTTGTGTGTCCAATCACACTGGGCCAATAAAAATTCTATTCTATTCTATTCTATTCTATTCTATTCTATTCTATTCTATTCTATTCTATTCTATTCTATTCTATTCTATTCTATTCTAATGTAATTTTGGTCATAAGTCATGATAGTTGTAAAGCAAGCCATCACAGGACCACACACAATTTTATAATCATTTATAATATAACTCATTAAGCAGGCACCAAATTAATGAACCCACTGTTCATCATGCGGCATTTTTTTGCTAGAAACCAGATGTAAGCGCCCATTTCCAGAAAAATGTCATAAATCATGACCGTGGAATGTGGCTGATGGCCGTAAAGATGGCCTGGTTGCCGAGCGCCCAAAATGCAGTGACAGGACCCGGGGCGGGGGGCAAGGGGGATGTTGGAACTTTGAATCTGGGTTGTAGAAGTTCTTTTTTTTCAGGGTCCATCACAACTTTGAATGGTTGCTAAGTGACCAATCATAAGTCAAGGACTACCTTTAGTTAGTAATTATTGACACTTCAAATAAATATAAAACATGTACCATATACAGTTTTTAAAACATGAGAAGATTAAACACTCTACAGGACTGAACTGCTTGACAAGAATACTGTTTTCCATAGAGGCCAGCCAAGTTTGAGATAAGCACCATGGTTCCTTGAGCAGGAGGTTGGACTAGAAGACCTTCCAACTCTTATTATTCTGTTATTCCGCTTTACACTTCATTGTTTCTTCTACTGGAGTTCAGGACCTATGCAGCCTTTGAACCTGCAGGTTTCATTTAGCTCCATTACAGCCAATGCTTCCTGAGAGATCTATCCCCCAGGAATTTGGGTACACCCCCTTCCCCCATTAACAAATCCTACTCATCTTCAAACCAATAGTTATTGCAACCTAGCCTGGGAGCAAAATGCTCAAGCCAATGATGCATTACGAAAAGAAACATTTGGGTCTCTCAGTTCTGAATATCATGCCAATCAATTTCACCGGTTATCCCAGTAATGAAATAAAGAGGGAAGTGTTGTTTGCTTTACCCACCCTGTACATCGGTTATCAACCCCTTTATCATGTCCCCCTTTAGATGCCTTTATTACCAAGGAAAAGCTTCCAATATTTCCCCCTTTTTTCTCATAAGCGTTCTTGCCTTTTGACGATTCGGATTGCCCTTTCCTGCGCTTGAGATGCTAATGTTATACTGTCCAGCAGGCAGCGAGATGCCTGGGGGTGGAAGGCGGGGAAGGTAGAATAATTAAGTTTTGCCTAAAGCCTTTATTGCCCTTGACTCCTTGACTCTTTTATCAAAAATGGCTCTCCAATAAAAGTCCTTGCTGACCAGAAGCTAAAGAGTACAGCTTGTGGAAAGAGGAATATATATTACAGAAGCTAAGATCTGAGTATGCCTGATTACAGTAAATCTGAAGAATGCCTATTTTTAAAGGCTCCTTGGGTTCCTCTTTCCAAAATTGTAACGGCTTGTGAAACACCTAGCTTTTCCTATTTTACTTGAAAATCAATTTTTGGACAGTGCTAAAGTCATTTATAAAAAGTTATACTGGTTTAATTATCCAGTCTTAGGCTGAATGACAATGAGAACATCTCTCGGAAAATGGAGTATTATTGCTGCTTTTGGAATAATTAATGCTTGCTTTTTAATTGCTAATCAATATCAATTAGATTCCAAGCTGCTGGCTAAACCTGGATTTCTTGCAAATCAAGGGTTTAACATGGCAGGCTTTCTTTGTAGGACAATGGCAGAATGGCTGGCCCAGGGAGCTTATTTTTTTGCTATAAAAGGGCAGCAAATAATTACTTACATAATGACATTTCTATATATCTTTATTCCCAAGAAGGAAAGGACTGCAGTTTCATTTGTCATCCTTCTATGGATGTAAATAAAGCTTGGAGGATGAGATAAGAAGCGCACAGGTAGTCTACAACTTATAATCATTCATTTAGCGACTACTGAAAGTTACAATGGCGCTGAAAAAAGTGATTTATGACCAATCTTCATAGCATCCACACAGTGACACAATCAAATCTGGGCACTTGGCAACCAGTATGTATTTATTTATGATGGTTTGCAGCATCCCAGGATCAGGTGATTGCTATCTGTAACTTTCCCAGATGGCTTCAACAAACAAAATCAATGGGGAAAGCTAGATTCGCTTAACAACCTCATGATTCACTTAATAACTGCTTAATAACTGTGGCAAAAAAGATTGCAAAATTGGGCATAACGTATTTAACAACTGCCTTGTTTAGCAGGGAAATTCTGGTCTCGGATATGGTTATAAGTCAAGGGCTACCTGTATTTTGGGTAGAAAATCCTTTGTTCCTTTCTAATCCTAGACTGATAATTCTAAATTATCTAATTCAAAATGGGCATCTGTAGCACTAAAGGTCTATTGGTATCAATGTACTACAGCTCCCCCCCCCAAAAAACCCAAAACACAAACCACAATTAGATGTTTATTTGTATTATACTGTAACAAGGCTGCAAGAAATTATTCCCAATTTCTAGAAATAAACCCCATTGAACATAATAGACATTAGTAAACATGCAGAGATTGCAATAAGTGGCATAAAGAATTAAAAGCAAGAATTTTGCCTCTTCTTTAATCTAGACATTAACAGCCAGTAGCAACAAGGCTACTATCCATGCTAGATACAATTTCTCAGATTTGTTTCTGGGAGTCTTACAAACACACACCCAGAGGTAGTATTCAGCCGATTCGGACCGGTTCAGGCGAATTGGTAGTGGCGACTGCAGGTTAGCAGGTAACCCTAACCCTAACCCACCGGTGCACACACCACTTGTTATTTAAAGCTGAACACAGGACCACAGGCTCCCTTCTGCCTTGCAGTCCATCTGCTTTTCACCTTTCCCTCCCAGTCTCTTTGCTCAGGGCCACAATATATCAATGAGCTCCTCCTCACCCTGGAAGTAGTGTAAAGGAAGGAGATGTAAGGAGCAGTCCACCTTTGAATCATGGCTGTGCAGGATGCATTCTCCCTGCAAAGATTCTAGTCTTCAGGGATCTTCTGCCATTCAACTCTCCGCATGCAGATTGGGCAATGGGATTTTGCATCACTTCTCTCAGGACCATCTGACTTGAGTGCAAACATCTATTGACCCCATCCAACATCCATGCTCCGGCACAGCCTGGGCCAGGTGGCTGTTTGTCACCAGCAACTTGCTTCAATAGTCCATCAAGCATGATCAAAAGGTGCCTTCCATTAGGGAGAGAGCCCACCCTGTTTGTGTTTAAAAACCGGGCAGGTGTCCAGGTTTATATCTTCACCAGCCCATCAAGGGCAGCAGGCATGACCACCCAGGGAAAGGACTTGTGACAGACTGCCTGCAGTGCCATATATTCCATAATGAAGAGAACCACCCTACAGAGTTCCAGAAACCTCAGGTAGGGCATAAGCAGGATTGGGAGGGCATTTTCACAGAGAAAATAGGTATGGAAAGTTTTGTAGGGATGTTCCAATATTCACTCTGATCCTCCAAGTATTGCAAGTCCTCAAAGCAGCAAATTCTTCCCTAATTTGGGGGGGGGGGAATCCCTCTTCTGCCACACCGGACCCTTTGAATTTTAAAAGCATTTACCATTTATTTGTTTAATAATGGTGAAAGACAAAAAATAATTTTACCCCATCAACAGAAAAGGTGATACAATAAAGAAAGAAAAGAAAGGATATATTCTAGTGATTAAAATAAACATAAAAAAGAAAGAAGAAACCTATTTAATAGGGTTTCTATAATAATTACAGATAATGATACAAAGTTAATGCAGTATTTAGGCTTATCATTAAATTTAGACTCTAGAGACTATATCCGTTTGATAGACCATACGATAATGGAAACTCTGGAACTTTAAAGCGATTATAATGGCACACTTTGGCCAAAGATATTTGAGGGATTTTAGCTTCTCATAAACATTTTCTGTAACTTGTGTATCCGTATAAAATATCTAGTAGGATTAACATCTCATAGAATGTACATTAAATCTTATATTCATTTTTATCAATATTAATCTTTCCCAAAGACTTAATGGGAGTTTCAGCTATTGACCTGTATCTACTGAACTTGCCTCTACACCTTTAACATATTTCATTGTATTGTGATACATTTCACTTGAGTCCTTCAAGTGCCCTTGGAGTTGAAGTCCACAACTATCTAAAGTCTTCAGTTTCATGCAATTATGGAATGTCCTGAGATGATGTAAATATCTTCTCCTGGGGAAAAAACAGACCCCAGTGTCACATGTTCTACAATTTCACCTGCCAAAAGTCAACTGCATATGCACTACTGAGTGACAGGTGACATTACCAACTCCTTTAGATCTTCAGTACACACTCATGTCAGGAAACAAGAGGTCAGCATGTGGCATTCGATAAACAGCTGCTCCCACGGCCTGGAGACCTGTCTCTATGAGTCCTGAAAAGTTGGCCTTGATTACCAACCACCTTAAATTCCAGTATTTGATATACATGAGTTTATAGATGTCACTTTACCCTAACATCGTTGAAACCAGTCAGGTTGTGCTTGTATTAACTCTTCTCCCATCAACCTTGCTTTGGTAAAAATCGCAGTGCTGCAAAATGACAAAATGGAAGTCATGAGCTCACAACATTCAGGCTGGAGTAGTACAGAAGCCCAAGCTAAGCCTTTCAATGCTGCACTCCAGTGTTGCAGGCAAGAATGTAAGTGATATAGTTTGCATCACAACACTGCAATGCACATTTGTTTCTTGACCCTCCATGTTCACTTCTTATGTGCAGAGTTTCATGCTTCAATCTTATGCATTTGTCATAAATCCAAGAAGTAAGTTAGCAGAGGCGGCTTCTACCCTCAGTTTGTTAAAGAGTATGCAATTTGCCAATAAACACACCCTGCAAAGACAGAGCTGCAAGCATAGGAAGTTCAAAATAAAGTTCATTTTCTCCCATCCCATCAATGATGCAATCCAGTGAACCCTAGAGGTAGGATCAGCACAAGACCTATTGGCGCCTTTAGAATGGTGCATGCATGGCCATTTCCCTCCAGTTGTTCAACTGGGTCTTCTCCGACAAGTCTCTTCCCCTTATTTTTCAGGTCTCTGACTAATCCCAGCTTGGAGACCAGGAAGTGATTCAACAGTGGGGGAGCAGGATAGTGCAAAGTGAAGTAAAAGAGATATCAAGGAAATGAGAGGTAGGTTCCCTTTGAATGTACCTGCACCAGAGGTTCAGCAGGTTCTGACCAGTTCTGGAGAACCAGTACCGGAAATTTTGAGAAGTTCTGAGAACCGGCAAATATCACCTCTGATTGGCCCCATCCCCATCTATTCTCTGCCTCCAGAGTCCCAGCTGATCGGAAGGGAATGGATATTTTACAGTATCCTTCCCCTGCCGTGCCCACCAAGCCACACCTACCAAGCCTCAGCCACAGAAGCGGTAGTAAAATTTTTTAAAACCCACCACTGATCTGCACATAACACTTCTGCAAGTCCAGAATGAGTTCTGATAGACAGTTAACCCAATATCTACACATTGATCAAAACTTGTCTTCTCTCTGGTCCCATGCTCCTCGAAGATGGTGGATATTTCCCAACTGGCTGGTGATGTCTGGTGGGAGGGAAATTTAGCTGGGGGGTGGGATCCAATACCTGCCTTTAATGTACACTGTGAATAAGAATAACATTCTACTTGTAGGATTCGGATCGACAGTTGAGGCAGCAAACTTTACACCAATGATTTTATTCTGCTGGCTGAAGAACTGATGGGTAGTACTAACTTGGCCAAACAGAGAAGCTCTTAAAAGCAATTGATAGAATAGCCTTAGCTATTAGCCCATTGGTACCTAAGCACAAAACATGTGGCTTGCTTATTGCTTAGAATAACATACCCATCAACTCATTATGGCTTGGTCCATTTTATTTGTATGCTGCTCAAAGCCCACTGGAGTCGGACAGCCAATACATTTAAAATACAATAAATAAATCCAGCAAAGCAGTTTAAAATTCCTAGTGTGATTTTAAAAGTGTTCAGGTTTTGTGAGTGTGAGTATGTGTGTGTGTGCATGCACCTTTCAGTCAGTGTTGACTCCTGGCAACTGTTTCCTGCAGTTTTCTTGACAAGATTTTTGAAGGTGGTTTGCCCTTGCTTGCTTCCTAGGGCTGAGAGACAGTGACTGGCCCCAGGTCACCCAACTGGCTTTGTGCTGGCAGAACTCAGAGTCATTTTTTAAAAGAGAGAGATGGATGGCATATAAATTTAATAAATAAACCAATAAACAAAGTAGAACCCAAGACTTCCAGTTTCTGATAGTATTTGAATGGCTGTATCAAACTGCCTTTCAGATAGGGTTATAGCCAGTGATGGGATTCAAATAATTTAACAACCGGTTCTCTGCCCTAATGATTTCTTCCAACAATCAGTTCGCCAAACTGCTGAGAAAGTTAACAACCAGTTCTCCCGAAGTGGTGTGAACTGGCTGAATCCCACCACTGGTTATAGCTCAGTAAATGTCAGAGGTTTTTAGAATAACACATTCCTAGTGAGATTCCTGTGCAATATACAATTAAATTGGGTCATCTAAAAAAGGTTTGGTTGTAGTAATTGTATCTAAGCAACCACTAGATAGCAGCAGACTCAGAATTCTTGCATTTCTTTGCTGCCATCTAATGTTTGCATGGATTTTTACAGACCAGTTATAATAAGCCTAACCATTTGGTTATGTTGTTACTTCTGACACCTTGTGACCCATTGACATTGTTTCACAGAATTGTCTGTACATAACTGCTTTCATGCTTGTGATATCAATGAGAATATCTACCCACTTTGCCTGGTTGCATTTTTTGATTATAGTACCTTTGATTTTTCCAAGTACTTGGATTTTTTATGATAATTTTTCCTTTGTATTATTTGTATTCAAAATGTTTAAACTTTAGCTCCATTATTAGTGCTTTCAGTGTGTATTCTTTTACTTCATCTAGTACTGGACCATATTTTTTTTTTCCAATCCAAGATATTTTCAGCCAATTTCTCTAGCAGCACAATGTAGAACTATCCATTTCTCATTGCTCATCCCTTCTGATGTTCTAACTCTCAGTCATTTATTATAGCTGGGAAAACCATGGCCTTAACAATATGTACTTTTGTTTGGCAGTATGATGTCTCTGCACTTTAATATTTTGCCTGCCATAATTTTTCTCCCAAGTAGCAGATGCCTGTCTCTTTATTTCATGGCCAGTCGCTATTCCTGAAAAAAATTAAGCCTAGGAATATAGATTGATACTGCCTGTTTTTTTTTAAAATCCTGAACAGCAAACTGGTAATCCTTGGTTTACAACAGTTCATTTAGTGACCGTTCAAAGTTACAACGGCACTGAAAAGAAATGAGTTATGACCTTTTTCCCACAACCATTGCAGCATCCCCATGGTCTTGTCATCAAAATGCAGATGCATTTTGTTTATTAGGGTTGCAGTGTACTGAGGTCATGTAATCACCTTTTGTGAACTTCTAATGAGCAAAGTCAGTCGGGAAGCCAGATTCACTTAACAGTTATGTTACTAACTTAACAACTGCAGTGATTCACTTAACAACTGTGGTAAGAAAAGTAATAAAGTGGGGCAAAATTCACTTAACAAATATCTCACATAGCAACAGAAATTTGAGGTTCAATTGTGGTCATAAGTTGAGGACTATCTGAACTGGCTTTGACATTTTCCTTTTTTCTTTCTCAGTAAATTTAAGTTCATTCCTTAAATCTTCGTTACATTTAACCATTTAAGCAGTATCTTCAGATATCTGAGAATGCTTTTCCAAGCAATTTTAATTCTTATCTTTAGGTCCTATAGACCAGCATTTCTCTCAACGTACATTTTGTGTATAAATTAAATCAATAACCTGACCATCTATAATTTTGGTGCGCTCCTTTCCAAATATTGAACCATTTAATTCTTCAATAATCCATTCCAGCTGCTGCTTCCTGGCCAACTAATAAGACACAATACACCCATGTTTTTAAGGCCTATCCACAACTTGTTGAGGTTACAGTCAAGTCACAATATAATCAATACAATGAAAACTTGATGTCTTTTTGGAATTCCATTGCTTTTTCTATATCCATCAGACGCTAGCACAATTATTTCAGATGCGTCTACCTCTTCTGAATTCCTGTACATCTGAGAGTTCTCACTTCATATACTGAATTTTGGTTTATAAAATCTTAAGCTTTATCTTACATGCTAGCAAGGTATCTGCAACTATTTGATTGGACATTTTTGATCACTAATCTTTTTTGGTACTGAAATGTAAATTGATCTTTTCCAGTCCCTTGGCCCCTGCTGTATTTGGCACACATTTACAATATGTGATACTTAAATATCACTTTAAGAAACTTGCTAAGGTTCTGCTGATATTTCATCTGCTCCTACAGCTTTGTTGTTAATAGTATTTTATGGGCTCACTGAAATATCTGGTCTGAGTTCTGTTATCAAAGCTTTAAAGGTATCCTTAACTTTAGGAATGTTTTGTGAAGTTTTTCTATATATTTGCACCATTTCTTCATGTTTTCTTTCTCTTTTCTTTTTTGTCTTTTATCATCTAGACTTCAGTAAAAGTGAATTACTTAACTTGGGTTGACTATATTGCATGTACTAGAAGGGAAAGTTAACTCTGACTTTTGATCTTGGGATATAGAGACAATAACCAAGAGCAACTCTTCAGAAATGCACTTGTTTTATGTAATCCCCCTCTCACTCATTTTTAAAACCTTTTCAATCTTCTACTTTATATCATCACAAAGAAAATGCAGTGCCTAAGTGTTCCCATACTTTTACTGATTTTTAGCTTACTGGGAGTTGCAGAGGAAGCTAAGATACAAGAATAATATCTTATATGCATCCCATATATCCAGAGTAGACTGCAGCTGGACATCAAATAAATCTTTTATCCAGATGTACTGATAGATTCAATCAACTATGCAGAGGACTGGCCTCTCATGCCCATTGGCCTGACTCTTCTTTCAGGGGTATACGAGCATCCTTTTTTGACTGATTCTAATCCTTGGGAATGTTGTTTTAGCACTTAAGAGATTTTTTTGCACTCATGAATCAGAGGAACTGCTGATTTTGGAAATACTGGAGGGCTGAGGTTAGGATTAGGTCTTCCTATTTTTATCATCCTTGTGCTACATAATCATGATGCAGGAGAGGAGAGTGGGAAGGAGATGGCACAGATAGAACACTAAAAAGAGAACGTTTTCAGGTTCCTAACAAAGTTTTATCATGATGTCTCTTGGACACGTGAATCCCTTTTTAAGGGAGGATGACTATGTGGTCTTGAAAAAGGACCCAAAGGGGATGTTTAACAATACAATAAAATGGAGAATAATGATATAAAGATATATGTTAGATTGATAATATGAGAAATTAGAGAATTCGTAATGATGAGTATGAGATGAAGCACAAAAGATTTGTAATCGACCGACACACTACTTGTAATTGGAATGGATGATGGATGTTTTTATGTTTTGTTTAAAAATAAAAAAAATATTTCAAAAAACAAAACAAAACAATACAATAAAACTGTTAAGTTTCTGAAGATATCCTTCCTGGTTTAAGGGGTACTGACGACGTCATTCCATAATATGATACAATTGGCTTTGTATACAATTGGAGAAAAAACTCCTGCTGTCTTACCTGTTGGACAAGCCTTTGCTTGTCTGGATCCCTCCATTAAGCATTGAGCTAAAATTGTCATTATCCTCAATAGGGAATAGCTGTTCTGGTTGAAGATTATGGGAACCACAGTTTAGCAAATTGCAAGAGCATCAGAGAAGATTGGTCTGGATTGTACAAAGTCTATGTCAGGGGCTCCCACGTATAACAGGATAAATCCAAATGCAATTACTAGTTTGCAATTCTGTGTGCTATGAAAACCCACTGTATATGTAATCAGGAGATAAGTTTACATTTCAGTGAATTGTTTACTTGAATAAATGGGTGATTAGGGTGGACACAGCCAACTCCAAAGGGCCGGATTGCCCGAAATACTTTTCCAGTTTGTTCTATATTTCATTCCTAGTAGGGCCACAGAGGGGAATCGGATAAGATTGCCAGGTCTGAAAGGTTTGGTGTGTGCACACCTGCATGGTGGAAGGGTGTTGTTCCCCTTTTCTGCCATGGCATGCTCAACTGCTGGTTATCGACCTCTCTGTGGCAGGCTAGATCTCGTTTATCAAGCCGCTGGCGTGAGGGCCCTTTGCCACCAGAGTCAGCCGCCTGCCCTGACACTCTTTAAATTGCTTTCTGCTGAGCCCAATTTAAGCAGCGTGATGAGACTGCAAAGCAGGCCAGGCTGACAGCTCGGGGACCTGCCTGCACCTTGGGAGCCCTTAATAAAGAGCAGCCTCCCCACGCAGCCGCTGGGCAGAGAGCCAGCCTGCCACCGGCTAGCCTTGGAAATGGGCTGGGAGAGGTGGGGCAGAGAGCACTAATTACCTTAGGCATCCCCAAGGAGGACAGGCTCATTATCACCAATTAAGGCCAAATGCCTTAATTGATACTGCATTACACAGCATAAAGTGATGATGAGGATCTGTGTGTAGGGGACAAAACAGCAGTGGCATGAAAGGAAGAGGAGCAACTCTTCATCATTCCAGCCCTAGACATCAGATGTACTCCAGTGCATTTCAGAAATGACTTCCACAATTTTATGTATCTGAGCTATGGCATCAACAATTAAAAGATCTATTCCAAGATCAAATGCCCCATATTTAAATTGATTCTGGTTAAATTATAATCTCAAGTATGTATATATATAAACAGAACCAGCAAGATTCAAAACAACCAGGAGAAACATAAAGACCTCCCAAGAGAGCCTAAAGATTTGGGTGAATAAGATCCATTCTTGCAGAACGCTGAAAAAGGAGAGGAGAGAAGAGTCCCTCAAGTCAACACACTTCCTTCATTATATTCGAAAAGGCTTCTGCCAGTAGAGCCATGGAAGGCTGAGAAAATCTGCTCGGGGTAAATGTGTATTTGCAAAATACTGGATGTATTTCCTTACAGAGGCAATTGTACAGTGTAGTAGGGTTTTTTGTTTTTTTTAACTTTTGTGTAGTAAAATTCCTCATTTATCTGGTGGTGTGAACACAGCCATTGCAATTTACTAAACCACAGGTTTTAAAAAGACCTGTGGCTTAGCAGTAGTGATGAAGAAACCCAAATCGCTTTTGCAACCCATCTTATTTGGTACAGTAACTAGAAACTCCGTCTAAGTAAGATGTTAGGAGAGCCGGATTCCAGGCCTCATTTATAACACTGAACGTCTCTGAGCCAGTCAGTCTTTGCCTCATCCCATCCTACTTCTCGGAGAATAAAATAAAGGACTTTCCTCGCCGGCTCAGAAAAAAGATAAAATCAAAATCTGCATTATGCCAAAGCAGCTAGTCTTTCACCGGGGGCCCTTTGTGTCCGTAAGCGTCCGGGCTGCATCCCAGCGCCTAACTCCGCACGCATTGCTCCTGAATTCCCGCGACATTGGTAGTTACCCGGGTGCTTTTTCCCGCCCTACGCGCCGGCCCGTTCCCGCCACCGAGGAGACTCCGTTTCGAAGTGCGCCGTTTCGCCTGCAACCTTCACATTTCATTCAGCCTCCGGGTTTATGACGATCGCATTTAAAAAAAAAAAACTTTGCGGAACAGCAGCCCGTAAACATTTGGCAGCCATTCCCTAACCCTCCCGCCGGCAATACCTGCGGGCTGGCACTTCCTCACTCGGCTTCCTAGATCCCCGCTCACCCCTTGCCGGCCTTTCCCTCGTTGGCAAGCGTGTGTGGTGTGTGGTGTGTATGTGTATCAAGCCTGGAAGAGCTCCCGTCTCCGGGTTGATAGGGGACCCTCCGGGGGCTCAATTTCGTGATGTACGAGCCGTCCGCGAAACGTGGTCTCCACCCAGGCGTGACGCTAACAGCTCCCGGCGACGGGCTCTATTATGCTAACAAATCTATTATCCTCCGCGCCGTTCCGTGCCACGCTCCGTAATCCTCAACAATCAAGTCAATTTTTGTTTCAATAAAGCTCTGCCGGGGCCGCTCCTTTGCCTTGCTTACATTTACCGAGGAGACAGATGTTTCCGATCGCCCCGGGGGGACGCGTGCAACACCTACCCCCTTCCCTTTAATACAAATGGACCTCATTCCTCCCCCCCACCCCATTCCACCCAAATACCTTCCCCAAAATCGGCTGTTGTTTTAATCCGGTGCTTGGACACACAAAACACACCCCGTTTCCTTTCTGGGTTTCTATATCCGTCCAAGGGCAATTTTCATCCAATTTAGGCCCCGGCGTGGAGCGCTTGTTTGATTGCAAGCACGCCCTGGATTAAACGGCGGCGAGCAGGCCCAGTCGCCCGAAGCCCATCTGTATTCATTTGCACAATTCGCTTTCCAAACCCACTCCAGCTGCCTCTGACATGCCAATTTGTCTCCTGGTCCCGTCACAACAGAATAATTGAGAGGAAAGAAGCACAGTTTAGCCCTCACAATTGGAAAGTTCCGCCACTTCGCTTTCCCGCCCAACCTGCGGGGGGGGGGGGGGGGGGGGGGGAAGAGACCCGCGAACCCCCGGGGGCCTCAGCCGCTCCAGAGGGTACCAGCTTGCAAGCAAAGCATTTTCGGGGCCGCCCAAGGTTGGGCGGGGAAGATCTTTCACCTTTCCTTAACATCTGTGTCCGCCTTAGAGTCAGTATTGACTAGTCCCTGCAGTTTTCTTGGCAACGTATTTCAAAATTGGTTTTGCCCTTGCCTCTTTTCTGGGGCTGAGAGAAAGTGACTGGGCCAAGGGCATCCAGCTGGCTTTAAAAGTTAGACCTAGTTTCTAACCTGGAGCTTTTAACCACTACAACTGGCTCTTCTTTATTAAGAGACAGGCCTGAAATACAATGGGTCTATGACAACTCACCATTGCCAACTGGCCATGGTCAACTTGCCACGGGACAAGAGTTACACTAATATCAAAGAAATAGTGGAATAGAATCCATTAAAGAAGGGATGCCAAAGGGGGGACAAAATGAAATGTGAATGACAAAAATTAAAAGAATGTTTTCATTTTTAAAAATAATTAATTTTAATTTTTAAATAATTAAATCGAACTGTTGAGTTGTCGCACAGCGAGTTGGCTGTGGTGAGTTGTCCCATCCCAAAATACAATTCCCAGCACCCCTTTCCATTGGCCATTCTAGGCAGAATGCTGGAAAATGTAGCTTTCGGCTCTCTCAGGCAGATCCAGATGCTCCCCATCCTTTTAAAGTTGAGGGAGCAGGTGAGGAGTGCAGCCAAGCAGAACATTTAAAAACTGGAGAAATGCTCAATTGCTAAGGATTGAATGCCCTCAGAGGGAGTATTTGCGTATTGGAGAGATGGGGAAAGAGTGGGAATGTATTATGCTTACACCCAGTTTTACTAGTATACCTCCTCCCTTCCTCCCTAATCTTCAGGACTGTTCTAAAACTGTTTACGGAGATTAATATATATATTTTTTAGTAAGCTGAAGGATAAATGCAAATACATGTAGACGCATACATACCACATTAAAATGTTAAAAAGATGGAACTCTTGCCAGGAAACAGAAAAGGAAGGGGAGCTTGAGAGCTGAGCTGTACATGGATGCACACAAGAAGCAGTCCAATACTGTATATTATCTCTGCCTTCTTCACCTTAAAACACAGCCATCTTTATCCTTGTAATCTGCTGATCTTTATTTAGTTTAATATTTTATTACACATCTATTCCTTTGTATTTCAAGGAGATCAAGGCAGTTTCTATGGTGATTTCTCTGATCCACAGAACAGCCTTGTGAGGTAGCTTGAATTGCCAGTGAGTGCTTGTCTTGAAACACCCTGTGAGGTTTTTTTGAATGAGAATGGATTTAATGTTGACCTATCTAAGTGGACATTGTGTGAATATCACTTGCAAAGCATAGCTAGCTCAGCTCTTAAGATGCATTTGCTGAGTATGTTGGGGTACTCTTTACCAGCTATATTGGGGCACACATCCTACATCAAGGAACTATTTTCTTCTGGAGTCATCAGGATTGTGCAAAACACAGAAAACAGCAAGACATAATAAGCAAAAAAGACATACTGTGGGAAAAAGAGAAGGAGATAAACTCAACATTAGCTTATACCAACAATATTCACTTATACGCTTACTTTGCAAGCTATCCTACATTCGTAGAACACATTTTGCTTGTTCTTTGAACTTCTCACCTCTAAGGATCTCAAAACTAGCTAGCCATCACTTTTACAGTCTTCCCATTCCTCTTGAAACACTCTTCCTATACATTTGTTTTTTAATTTGATTCTTATTAATTCTCTCTGAATGATTAAGCCACTTTCGTCACGTCCACATTAATTCTTGTTTACATGTTTTCTTGTTTTCCAGACTTCCTAAAGGCACCATTCTCCCTGCATTGAATTTACCTTTATGCTTCTCCTGACATACACACTTCTTTAACTAACAGTTTGTTTCTTTCAACAAATATTCATGTCTTGCAACTGACTACATATTCCCATTATATTCCTACCAATATTTGCACTTCATAAAATCTTTCCATTTTTTGAACATTCAAGAGACAAGGGACAAAAATTCATATACTTTCCCTCCCTATAACTTGAATCATTCACTTTGCTTTCCATTGTCAATCAAAATTAACACAGCACCTTATGTTTCTTGATGCATCATACAATTTAGCTAATATTCACTGCAAATCATTCTGGTTCTCAACTAATAACACAGCATATTTTCATACAACCAACACATTTCAACTATAACCCAATAATTTCTTACAGATTTATCCATAAGTGCTTTGAACAACCAAGGGGCCATCCTTGTCTTGCTCTCTGCTCAGTGGTGACCTATTATCTAAGTTTTCCATTTATTCTAGCACATGCTTCCTTTCCATTACTCACTGCCCTTACTTCATTCAGCAACCAACCTTCAACTCCATATTTAATGCAAAAGAGTCCATAATTCATGTCTAATCATTTTATCATATGCTTTCTCTTAAATCAGTGGATGTCCAACACACTTTCTTTCTCATCTACATACAGTTCTGTTGCTGAAGAGCAAAAATCATTCTACATACCCTGCTTGGTTTAAAGTCACACGGCACTTTCCACACTTTGTTCATTGCCATTTCTTGTACCATTTTGGCCAGAATTATGCTAATTTTTTTCTAAAATACATTTGTTGGCCTACTTTTTCTGTAGCTTTTAATTCACTTTTGACATATTTCCCTTGATATAGGAATACAATGTCAGACACAGATATAATCTTTAAAGCTGTTAGACGGTTGCCCAGACACTGCATAAGGAAATCATATCCACATCTGAATATTTTGCAAGTGAAAAGACTTAAACTTGCAGCCTTATTTTGCAACATTCTCACATTATGTCTTTCTTTTAACAAGTTTTTTTTTCTTGAATACTTACAACGTATGTTGCAATTCTAAATTGAAATGGATTGAATACTTTATTTGGCCAAGTGTGATGAAACACACAAGGAATTTCTCTCTGATGCAGAAGTTTTCAGTGTACATGCAAAACAACAGCATGATGATGATGATACCAATAAGAGGGGGAGTAAAGAAGATAATAAGGATAAACAGTAATATTACAGCCATACTGCATGGATGTAGACATTAGACAGCACATAGACATTAGACAGCACTGTGAGAATTAGGTGTTCAGCAGAGTGATGGCACCAGAGGAAAAAAACTGTCCTTGTGTTTAGTTGTTTTGGCCTGCAATGCCCTATAGTGCTGTCCTGAGGGGAGGAATTGAAACAGTTTATGTCCAGGATGTGAGGGGTCTGCAGATATCTTCTCAGCCCTCCTTCTGATCCATGCAATGTACAGATCTTCTATGGAAGGCAGGCTGGTTGCAGTTGTTCTTTCTGCAGTCTTAACTATCCATTGGAGCCTGTACCTGACAGACTGTTATAGAAGTACAAATGTCAGACTCAATAATTCCTCTATAAAAGTGTATCAATAAATCTGTAAAAGTGTATCAACAGCTCATGCGGTAGTCTGAGCTTCCTGAATTGAAGCAGGAAGAATATTCTCTATAGAATATTCTCTATATAATATTCTATCGAATGTTCTTCCTGCTTCAACACAGGAAGTTCAGACTGCCCCAGGAGCTGTTGATACAGTTTTACAGAGAAATTATTGAGTTAGAATTATTCTCTATAGAAGGTTCTCCCTGTTCTTTTTAGATTGAAGCTACTATGGTTTCTATATAAATCCTTAAAACATTCCTCCCAGAATTCCTTCATTTCAGTTTCATGTCAAATCATGTTATAATGTTTATTTTTTTTAATTCCAATTATTTTGCTGCTAATCCTTGTTTAGTCCACTTCACTTCCAAAACACTTGATTTCTATTAACATTGCCATGCATTTTCTCTTCCTCTTAATCTCAATCATTCCTTTTTCTTTGGCAGCATTCTATGCAATTATCTTTCCCTTCACATATGTACCTTATTTTGCAGGTATTATTTTCTTCTATGTGTTTTTTTTACAGCCATAGTAGTAAACAGACATTCTTCTTCATACTTACTCCACCAACTTTTCTGGCAGTCTATAACATCATTCTTTTCATTTTGTTCCAAACAGCTTCCACATCCTCTTTCCTTGCATTCACTTTTATTCTGTTGTGATTAATCTATCTTCTAATACCTTTTCATAAAGATCTCATATGTTCTATTAATTTTCCCCTCGGTTTTCTTTATTTGTTTCGTTTTCAGACATCTCCATTTTTCTCCGAGATCCACAACCAGAAACATGGTGTGGCACACATTCAGAACCTCTCAACTCCCTTTTATCCCTCATTAATTCTCTCAGTCTTTCATCATGAACAATTAAATCAATCATGCTTTTAGACTTACATTAATTCCTTTGTCATAGACATGTTTAAACAAGATATCTGAAAGAAATCAACCTGTTTCTAAATGGATGCTTACTAAATCAGCCACTATTCTCATTCATTCTTGGGTCTCTAATTCACCCAATCAGGTATGCTATACTCTCTTGACTTGTTGCAATCATCCATTCATGTCAGCTAACCAAATTATTTTTTTCTTTGCATTGCATTCATTCAAAATATTGTGCATTTTGTCCCCAAGTTTCATCTCTGATTCCTCCATCATCACCATTCACTGAAGGATAACATGCAATTATGACCGGCCTATAGATTCTTAGTTTTATGTACACCCCAGCAACATAAATAACCTATTCATACCTTCTGACATACATATTATCTCAATTCATAATTTATAATTTAAACCTAGACCACTTCCCTTTCTGTATTCATCACCCCCACCCTACAGAATTGACCTCTTTCTCTTAGATCTTTCCATTTTTCTCCTTCAGACACCTAACATGTGTATTTGTCTCCCTTTTAATTTCATTCATTAATTCACACTCTTTATTAATGACATCTCTTACAGTCCATGTCACATCCATGTTTCACAGGCCCTATTGGTATTGACCCCGTTTGCTCAATATGGCTTTAGTCAACTGAAGCATTCATACAGAGCTTTTAGTAAGACAGTGGAGGTACAGACTAGTTTTGAGCTGTAATTGTGCATTAGCTGCCAATCGTGAGGCAATCGTGAGCAGTTATAGCATTTCAGGAGTGATACACTATAAGCATAGCTAAAGGCCTGTTTTGCTCCAAGTGACCTCAGTCAGTGCTATGCAGGATAGGATTTCTAATCTGGAAACTATTTTCCAGACCAGCATATTGTTGCTCACATCTCCGACAGGAAACAGAATAAAGCTTAAATTGCATTGCCAAGCTCGAAGAAAACATAGCTCATACTCCTTCCTTGATTCCTTGCCTTCTGCCTCTTAATAGTCTACATTATATTCACAATCAGCACATACAGCACATATTCTTTATGGTAGCTCGAAAGCTGGGTGTCTTTGGGATAGAGATGCCCCAGCATACATTTATCTCCTTGGAACTTTCAGCCACAAAAAAAAAAATCAGCATAATTAGTTTTTTATTATTTGTACATATTTATTCTCAAAGAATTCTCCATAGCAACATCTCTTCATTTTACATTCCCATCATCGTGCTTGTAAGGGGACTGAAAGACAGAAAACTAAAGTTATCCACTGAGCTTTGTGATTAAGAATAGACTTGCATCTGGATTTCTCAGGTCCCAATTCCACCTCATAATTACCCCATTACCAGTGGTGGGTTGCCCCTGGTGCGCACCGGTTCTATAGAACCAGTAGTAAAACCGGCGGGAGGCTCCGCCCACCGCCCCCGACATCATCAAAATGCTTCTGTGCAAGCGCGCAGCCCCATTGCGAACCAGTAGTAAAGGTAAGTAGAATCCACCCCTGCCCATTACCCATGTTTAAATATTGCAAATGCTGTAAGAAATGTCACACCAGAATAGGGAGACCTTGTACTGGAATGGCTTAACTAACACATGAACCAAACCTCTGCACCTTTTGTTGCTGTTCCTTTTCTTAAACCAGTGGTTCTCAATCTTCCTAATGCCGCAACCCTTTAATACAGTTCCTCGTGTTGTGGTGACCTCCAACCATAAAATTATTTTCATTGCTATTTCATAACTGTAATTTTTTACTACTGGTTCTGTGGGCGTGGCTTATTTTGTGGGCGTGGCTTGGAGGTCATGTGACCGGGTGGGCATGGCTAGCTGGTCATGTGACCGGGTGGGCATGGCTATGTGTATAGGGACTACTCAGAGGGCTGAAAAAAGTCATTTCTGACAGGTCCTTGCACTTTTGACTGGTCCTCACACTTATGACCATCCTCACATTTATGCCGGTGCAGCATTCTTAACAACCGTGTCACTCGTTTCACAACTGCTTCTCTTCACCATGGTGACAAGATAGGGCAAAAACGTAAAATGTGAGGACAGTCGTAAGTTCGAGGACTGGTCAAAAGTGCGAGGACCAGTCAAAAATAACTTTTTCAGCCCTCTGAGTAGTCCATGTGCACAAAAGGACTACCCAGAGGGCTGAAAAAAGTGATTTCTGACAGGTCCTCGCACTTTTGACTGGTCTTCGCACTTATGACTGGTCATCATTTATGCCCATTGTAGCATTCTTAACAACCGTGTCACTCATTTCACAACTGCTTCTCTTCACCATGGTGACAAGATAGGGCAAAAACGTAAAATGTGAGGACAGTCATAAGTTCGAGGACTGGTCAAAAGTGCGAGGACCAGTCAAAAATAACTTTTTCAGCCCTCTGAGTAGTCCATGTGCATAAAAGGATACAGCAATAGAGAGAGATGAAGGAAGGGAAGGGAAATTAGAGTAGGAGTGAAGATAAGAGAGGGAGGAAGAGAGGAGGAGAAGGAGAAAGGAAGAGGAAGTAGGGAGGAGAAGAGGGGGGGGGGAGAGAAAGTAAGAAGGAAAGAAAAGAGAGAGGTGGTAGGTTTGAGGAGAAAGATTGCTGTAGAATAAAAAAGATGAAAGGGAAGAAAACCAACCCCAAGCAAATATAAAGATATTAAGATAAAGAATGAATTGTTAAACTTTAAAGAATAAAAGAGAACAAATATGAATAAATAGCAATAATTAGAAACACACATACAAACATACAATGTATTTTCTTTGAACAGAGTATTTCACCGGTTCACAAATTTAAATAGTGTTTAGTCATTTCAATTAAATTTACAATTTCTATATTTCCTTTTTGCCATATTAATTCCTCATCTATTTTTTTAAAAAACCAATATTACCCTTCATCCTCATCTCTAATCTTAACCAATTTCAAATTTTCCCTTCTATTCTATATTATACCCCTTTCCATTGTCATCTATTTTTATATCCATCCTCACATTAGTTAATTATGTAATACAGTTGTTTAATACAAATTCAACATTTTAATATAAACCAATTAGTTATATAACTATCTTTTTTGTATATTAATATTTATATATTAATCAATATACCAATTATTTCCATGCAATGAATATTCCAATTATTTCCATGCAATCCAATTTCTTACAAATCAATCAATTAATTATATTTACCAATAATAATAAATCAAATAATTTCCCCCATATATTCCTCCAACCACAACTTAACCATTTCTGCTTTCAACACAATATACAATTAATAGTATCTCAATTATTACAATTCCCTAGTTAAATAGAGCTTTTTTTCTTTTGTGTTTTAAAATTTTGAACTTCCTCTTTTGCCCTAAATTTCCCATTGTTTGCAGTTTTCCACCTACCTTTTGTGGTGAGGAAAAATAAAAATAAAAATAAATCTCTCTCTGCCTCATTTTGTCACGTTGCAGCAAAGACCCTGCTTTACTTTCAATTTCAGTTTTCAGCATGGCTTGGGGGGAAAAAAATCTGCACCTCTTTGCAGCTAGCAAAACAGCTGAGAGTCGGGAGGCCGATCTAATCAACTTATGGTAATTAACCTATGCTGGAACTGAAAGGGGTTGTTTTTTCTATTTTTGCAGGCACGGGTCTACTCATTTGTTTTCTCTTAACACTGATCAGCTGTAGGGGTGGGGCCTTTGAAGCCCCGCGGCAAGAATTTACACAGTTTTTTTTCCCTTTAGCCATCAGCTGGGACTCAAGAGGCAGCAATAGATTGGGAGTGGGCGGAGTAAGCAACCGGCGACCAGCGATCCAACAGAGGCAGAGGGTGTGGGTGAGTGAAGGCATGGGGGGGCGAGAGAGGGCTTTGGCGACCCCTGTGAAATGGCCGTTCGACCCCCAAAGGGGTCGTGACTCCCAGGTTGAGAACCGGTGGTGGGCACAACGAAGCAGAGCCCTGACAAGCCATGTGCTGGGGCTGTGATAACGTTCTGAAGCTAACCAGGCTGTTTGCTGTTTGCTGCAAGGACACTAGCCAGATGAATATCGGATGGATGCTGGGAAGCAGAGGCAGATTTTTTTTTCTTGTTTTCCTCCCCTAAAACTAATGTGTGTCTTATGGTCCAGTGCATCTTATAGTGCGAAAAATACGGCATATCTAAATAATACTATTATTATTTATTATTATTATCTCCCAGGGGGAGAGCCTTCTCTGTGGGGGCACCTACCCTCTGGAATCAGCTGCCCCCAGAGATAAGGAGAATCCAAGACCTCGGTGCCTTTAAAACCTTTTTCAGCAAGCCGTGCCCTTAAAACCTCTTTCAGCAAGCTGGGCTGGCTTAAAAAGATTTTTAAATGCTATTAATGGGTTTGTCATTTTTTAAAGTATGGGCCAAATTTATATATATTTTTAATTGTTTTTTAATGTTCGTATTCTATGTTTTTTATTCTGGCTGTACACCGCCCTTGGTCCCCAGGGAGAAGGGCGGTATATAAGTTCGAAATAAATAAACAAATTATTACTCTTATTTTGTATAAAATAAATTGACCCATACAATATACTGTTCACTAAGTATGTCGAAGGAAAAAAACCATAAATAAAATTACACGCGCATTGTCCCACATTCCTTTTTTACAAGCACAAAAACCCAAAAGTTTAAGAACGGGATGGCAACGGGACCACAAGTCCCAGCAATGTTAGTCCTCTGTTTTATAAAATACGAATGGAATATTTCTTGTTAGGATTAGTTGATTAACTCCAGGAATTGGCATCAACCTTCAAAAGCCCAGATGCAGTAAAACTAGATATTGGATGACTCCTCTCCACCGAACTGTTTTCTGTTACTGGGGCAAGCAAAATTCCAGGGTTGCCGCTTTCCAGGGAAACAATAACCACAACAAAAAAAGAAACAGAGGAAGCAGGATGGGCCTACAGCAGCAATTCTCCCCTTATTGCCTTGGGGTTTTTAAAGTCAGGCAGAAATGTCAGCGGTAGACAGGATTAACAGCACAGAGGGTTCTCCTGTGGCTGCCCTCAGGTCAAGTGGCTTAGACAGAGAGAAAGCGGGAGCTTTCAAGAAGCCTGGCAGTGTCTTGATGCTTGCTCACAGGTATAATTCGATTTCTGGAAACAAGGGGATCTCAGCTTATAATCATACAGTCAGCAAATGTGTAGTATATCATCCCCGTACCTTTTACGGGAAACAGCCTCCTGCCAGTTCAGAAAAGGTATAAGAAATAATAAAGTAAGGTACGAGGTAGGAAAATTAAAATATAAAATCTAGTTTACACTATTGCCAGGTGTAAAACCACCTCTTACTTCCACAATGTCCATAGCCTACTGTCTGCATTGTGTTTTAGCCTTTAACTAGCATTCAAATTGGACCTCATTCCAGTTCCTCGCTACAAAGAACCATCCTGGTGAAAGAGAAAGTTGCACTTGAACTGCTGAGTTCTTGATTTAAATTCCCGCGGGGCTTTGTCCTATATACCCTATGACCCAGCAATCTGTAATCCCCAATTCCCAAAAGCAGCACTCGCACTAAGAACAAGATGCAGTTGGTCTGTCTTCTTCAACACGTTGAACTGTATTTAGCTGGTTACAACTTCTCCAGAATCTTCTTGAATTGTTTCAACCATTGAACTTTCCTCAGCAAGTGATGGATCTAGAATCTTGTCAGATTAAAAAAAAGCAAGAAAGACACGTGATTATTCCAAGCAGATTTCTTTATTGTTCTTCACCTATAGGCAGAATCTTGCCAAACTAAAGCATGTCCCCACTATGTAAAGCATATACTCTGAGAACTATTATGAAATCCTGTTTCTCTCCTACAGGTCATCTGAACTGAGTTATCTCTTTTTCCTCTGAAATGTACCCCTTCCTCCTGGGAATCGGGACCATCACAAATCCACTACAGGTAGTCCTCAATTTACAACAGTTTGTTTAGTGACCGTTCAAAGTTGCAATGGCACTGAAAAAAGTTACTGTTTTTCACATTTACGACTGTTGCAACATCCCCATTGTCACATAATCAAAATTCAGCTGTTTGACAACTGACTCATATTTATGACTGTTGCGGTGTCTTGGGGTCATGTGATCCCCTTTTGTGACCTTCTGACAAGCAAAGTCAATGAGGAAGCCAGATTCACTTAACAACCGTGTTACTATTGCTTAACGCATTGTAAGCCGCCCTGAGTCTCCGGAGAAGGGCAGCATATAAATCAAATAAAAAAACAAAACAAAAAAACTAGCTTAACAACTGCAGTGATTCACTTAACAACTGTGGCAAGAAAAGTCATAAAATGGGGCAAAACTCACTTAACAAATGTCTCACTTAGCAACAGAAATGTTGAACTCAATTATGGTTGTAAATTGAGGACTACCTGTACTTCAATGTTTCAAGTGAGACTTTTAAGGAAGGCTGGCCCTAATTACTTCCCTTGCTGCACAGACTCGAAATTGTGGCCACTGAACGTAAACAGTAAATAAACATACAAGGCCATTGCTGTATATACAACACATACAAGATAAAGGCTGGAAGACTGGACATTTCCATTTTTTTTTCTGCTTGACCTTTGGCACAGTAACGGTTCCACACCAACAGTTAAAGATGCTTTTCCCTTTCTTCTCTTCTGACCTCTCTGCTTTACTCTGTTCTACAGCAAGGGGAGCAAGTATTTTCTTTCAGCCCAAGAACAATGGGCACTCGTTGCTCTAGATATAATTCCTAAGCAACTAGAAGGATCCTCTAAAACCTTTGCTTGATCTCCTGTCGGCTTTTCTACTAAGGAGTGGGGTGAAGTGTCAATCTAGCCGCAAATCCAGATAACCTCCCAATCTCCCCTTAGTCTATTCCATTAGCTGCAAAGGGCAAAGCTATAAACAGACTAGCCACGAGACAGATACGTTGAAAATATTCGTTCTGACAACTAGGAAGGTGTGAGAAATCCAGTCCCTCTAAGAGTTTCAAAAACATTCATACGAACTGGGCAGTCTTGCACCATCACCTCACCTCCCACAATATAGAAACGAAGCATCAAAAATACACGCTGCAAATCGTGTAAAGAAATAAAACAGAAACCTACCAATCAGATTTAAAATTAACTTTGTGAACTCCGATCTCGTCAAAGAAAAGGAGTACGATGCTCATCCAGTATGCAGCAAACATATGAATACACAAAATGTTAATAAATTCCATGCAACACCTGGATAATAAATTCAAGTCCTATGCAACATGTCTTTAGCCCAAGTAAACAGCAAATACATTTATCATAACTAAGGAAGTATATATTCTGTTTGTATCATACAGTAGTCTCAAATCCAATATTCAGAAAGCTCATTTTATAAAATCAAATGCCAGAAGTCTCCTCAACATAAGAAAATTGAAAGGGTTCTCTGAGAGAGCTGTATGTACTGCCCCAAAGCAATGGCAACAAGTCACACTCTTTCTCTGAGGCATGACGATTAGCATCTTTCGGTTGCCTCAGGGCACTGGGAGAAGCACAAACCAATAGCGTCAATTTGTAACAGCTTACATTTCAATCGCCTCACGTTCACTGTACCTACAGCGCTGAAATATTTTTACAAAATTAAAACTTATACAATTTTTACTGCAGTTGTTAAGCAAATCATGTGGTCATTAAGTGAATCTATCTTCCCTCCATTTACTTTGCTTGCTTGAAGTCCTCTGGAACGATCATAAAACGGTGATCATGTGACCCTGGGGCACAGGAATTGTCGTAAATACATGCCAGTTGCCAAGTGTCCAATTTGGATCACATGACTAGGAATGCTGCAATGGCTGTAAATGCGAGGACCAGTTATAAGTCACTTTTTTCAGTACCATCATAACTTCTAGCGGTTATTGATCAAATGGTTATACAGTAAGTCAAGGACTACCTTGAATTGTCCTGACGGCAGGACAAGAAGCAAAGGGTGGAAACTAATCAAGGAGAGAAGCAACGTAGAACTAAGGAGAAATTTCCTGACAGTTAGAACAATTAATCAGTGAAACAACTTGCCGCCAGAAGTTGTGAATGCTCCAAAATTGGAAATTTTTAAGAAGATGTTGGATAACCATTTGTCTGAAGTGGTGTAGGGTTTCCTGCCTAAGCAGGGGGTTAGACTAGAAGACCTCCAAGGTCCCTTCCAACTCTTGTTATTCTATTCTATTCTACCTGGACTTGAAAAAATGTTTTCCCTTAGTATTCATTTTGTTGAATTCTAACATTGTTATCTAAAATCCTCCATCAGATGTCACATGAAATATGGAAGGTAGGTGATACAAGGAGAAGGACCTTTTTAATGGCAATGCCCTGTTTCTGGAATGTCCTTGCATTCTATAATTGGAAATGTTTCTCAGGGAAACTGGTATTGATACACCCAATGAATTATTTATTCCAAATTTTACCCATTGATAAGGTTTGCTCTTTGTTCCGATAGCCAGACTCATAGCATTTCCTGATGATTAGCACTACTGTTTCACAGACCCACAAAGCTATTTAAAGCAGGGTTCTCCAACCTTGGCAACTTTAAGCCTGGAGGACCAACTCCAGGCTGGGGAATTCTGGGAATTGAAGTCCGCCAGGCTTGAAGTTGCCAAGGTTGGAGACCCCTGATTTAAAGCTCTTCCAGCCTTCCAACCCTAAACACCAAGAATTAGGAACAGTGCTCTGTTCTAGGTTTCTGCAGCTTTTATAGTAACAAACACCCCCTTCCCTCATCCCCATTGCCCATAAAATAAATTTGCTTGCATACATACTTACCTAGCCATACTGTATTCTGTCCATCTGTACAGTCATATTAAAACTGCAACTGGTTCCTGAGATTCTGCAAATGGGAGAGATACTCCCTACAAACCAGGGGTGAAATCCAGCAGGTTCTGGAGAACCAGTAGCGGAAATTTTGAGTAGTTCGGAGAACCAGCAAATGCCACCTCTGGCTGTCCCCAGAGTGGGGTGGGAATGGAGATTTTGCAATATCCTTCCCCCAGGAGTGGAGAGGGAATGGAGTTTTTGCAGTATCCTTCCCCTAGAGTGGGGTGGGAATGGAGATTTTGCAGTATCCTTCCCCTGCCATGCCCACCAAGCCATGCCCACCAAGCCACCAAGCCACGCCCACAGAACCAGTAGTAAAAAAAATTGGATTTCACCACTGCTACAGACCCCCAAAGACTAGCTTTAGGATAACTGAGCAAAATAAATCAGGTAAGTTTTCAACTACAGCTGATTCTATGGGAATCCACAGATGTGGGAGTGTCCATGGATGTATCTGGATCGTGTCCTTTAAAGACCATTGCTCTGACTGACTTGCTATATCAGGATAGTGGTTGATGTGGACTCGTTTACTACACCGAGACTACCAAAAATCCTTGGACAATATACAAATAAATGAAAACTATTAAAAAAAAACAAAATGATAAAAGAAGAGTATAAAAAGTGTAAAAACCTTTTTTACACTTGTTGTCCTGAAGATTGAAAAGCATAAAAATTCAGTTACTCATAGGCTGTAGAAAATAGAAAGGTCATTATTTGAAGCTGAAAAGCACAGAGGCGCGAGGACATTCCAGGAACAGGGCATTGCCACTAAAAAGACTTTTCTTCTCCCTGTATAACCCACCTTCTTCATTTCGTGCGACATCTGATGGAAGATTTTAGATAATAATGTTAGCATTCAACAAAACGAATACAAAGAGAAACCCTTTTTCACACCGAGGTTGACTTATAACCATTTGATAAATAACTGCTAGAAGTTATGATGGTACTGGAAAAAGTGACTTATAACTGGTCCTCGCATTTGCAACCATGGCAGCGTTCCCTAGTCATGTGATCCAAATTTGGACCCTTGGCAACTGGTATGTACTTATGACAGTTGCTGTGTCCCAGGGTCACATAATCACCGTTTTATGATCATCCTAGAGGACTTCAAACAAAGTAAATAAAGGGAAGACGGATTCATTTAATGACCACATGATTTGCTTAACAACTGTAGCAAAAAAAAAAAAAAGGTCATAAAATTGGGTGTGATGAAGAGCAAGAACACCCGTCTACCAGGGGTGGGTTCTACTTACCTTTACTACCGGTTTGCAGTGGGGATGCGCGCTCTTCTGCACAAGTGCAGAAGCGTTTTGATGACATCAGGGTCGGTGGGCGGAGCCTCCCGCCGGTTTTACTACTGGTTCTATAGAACGGGTGCGAACCGGGAGCAACCCACCACTGCCGCCCACATATCTTGGTTCATGTCTTTCAAATAGCTTAGAGCAGGGGTTCCCAAACTTGGCAGCTTTAAGACTTGTGGACTTCGACTCCCAGAATTCTCCAGCCAGCATAGCTGGCTGGAG
>WNWU01000020.1:4882811-4914909 GCA_012654045.1 Ptyas mucosa
AGGAAAGGAAAGGAAAGGAAAGGAAAGGAAAGGAAAGGAAAGGAAAGAAGAAATCCTAAATAAAAGTGCTAGTTTTGACACAATTCCTTTCAGTTTTTTTTAACTTATCCAACTTTGATTATTGTAGAATGGGTATAGGAGGAGAGGCACAGGAGGAATCCTAGAAATAAGGGTCCTGTAGCCAGACTCAGCACTTTCTTACTGCAGTGCCACTATTGACTGAGGGCAAGTGAAGGGCTGCAGAGCTAGAGAAATAAAGTAATCACTTTTGTTATGATGTGCTGCACATGCATAATCAGGACAGCATAATTCAGCAATGACTCAGAACAGACAATAGAAGTAGAATAGGGCTCAGCAGGGCGAGGGGTGGGGGATAGCCCACGTCACGCTGGCCCATTTATCAAGGATTGTTCTGTAATTCTTCAACTCAGCAATGGGTAAAAGACCCAAAGATTTTAAAAGTTAAATACAGCACTTTGAATGGAATCTTGCCCCAAAAGCCTAAGGGCAACAGGTTACCGTGAAATATGCAAGAAGGACTTGGTTGGGGAAGACGGGAGGGGAGAGATTGGATATGCAATCACAGTCCAAAACTCTCCTGTGATTTAAGATATGACAGAGCAAGTGCTTCTAAAGGTCTACTTATTCCATGGATTGCAAAGAGCTATAGTTCCAATACATCCTTAAAAGACCCTCTTGAAAAAAGCGGAGACTCCATTCTTTCCTCTCCCTCTGGGTCAGGGATGTGCAACTATGGCCCCTTTATAACCTGTGGACTTCAACTCCCAGAATTGCGGAATCAGCCATCCTGGCTCAGGAATTCTGGGAGTTGAGGTCCATAGCAGTGGTGGGTTGCCCCCGGTTCGCATCAGTTCTATAGAACCAGTAGTAAAACCGGTGGGAGGCTCCGCCCACTGACCCTGATGTCATCAAAATGCCTCTGCGCATGTACAGAAGCTTCTGTGCTTGCGTGCAGCCCAGTTGTAAATCAGTAGTAAAGGTAAGTAGAACCCACCCCTGGTCCATAGGTCCTTTCCGATGAATGCAAAAGTGAGGGTTCTCCTCCCCCCACCTTACTTTTAATTCCTACTGAAAAATTCCTTATTTTCTAGTTCATCTTTTCTAGTTTTAGATTCATACATACCTTTTCCCCCCATTTCTCATGTTCTGTGCCTCCCTTCCAGCTTTTGTGGCGTTTCCAATTGTCAATTTTCACAATAGGGTGTTCCTTGGAAGTCAAGGACCTGTCCTTTTTGCTTATATAAACTTTGTAAAGGTTTGTGCACATTAATACTGCTGCATAAAACATTTATTTATTTGCTCATTAATAATTAACACATGTAAAATGTGTACTTTTTTTATAATAAGAGCTGCTCCCACCATCCCTGTTAGAGGGCTTCAGTGTAAATGTCGTCAACAATCCATTTGCAATTCTTGATCCAAGCCGTGATGTCTAAGATAATATCACTTCCACTGAGAAGGATTTGTCTGCAGAAGACACTGTGCCTTTATTATAGCTGCTAAAGGTCAAAATGTCTAAAGTAATCTTTCATTTCATACAGAATTCTTCATCTGCGGGAGTTAAAAAAAATAAACAATAGCTCACAAGATAGTATCCTTATATTTCATAACTGAAAAACATTCCTATTAGCTTGCTGATCGTTTTAGTACTCTGTTCTGTGGGTACATAGTATGCGAGAGGCATCATAAATTAAATAGGTTAATCCATAACCTTGCCAATAAGAAGCAGGGAACTTTAGTTAGTTTTCATTTTCAAATAATCAATTTTATTGATAGATACAGCAATACGTAATTTAATTTGCTGGTTAATGAGAGACAAATAAGACACCCACTTTCCATAACATCCCCTCCCCCAACAACAGGAGTCAAAAGCTCTAAATTCCACACTAATCACTAAATCCCTTCAGATAAACATGATTGACATTGTGCAAACCTCAAGGCAGAACTGAAATATTTTGACAAAAAGGCAAGCGGTAGTTTTCCTTCATTTTGATAGATTAGATTCCTGGCCTCAATATATTTTTTTTAAACCATCCATCTCTTGAGGGGTGAGGATGCAATCAGAAATCAGAATCTAGCAATTGCAAAGCAGGCTGGAGGCTTTATTAATAATATCCAAGAGGTTCCTTAGCCTATCTGTATTCTCACTCTCTTCTCCTAGCACAAGGGAGAGAGAGATGCAAAGCAAGGACTTGATCTCTCATCCCTGACTGACTTGCAGCAACAAAGAAGACAGGAGAAGGGAAAATAACTAGCCTTTCCCCACTCGGGGAGCTGGAAGAATCCTGTATTTCTCTTTATTTCTAGAAGAGGCTAGGCTCTGAGTGAAAGTGGAAAGTGGGGGGAGAGAAAATTCCATCAGTTCTCAGCTTAAGGAAAGGGAGTAGGATTTATGCAGTGTATTTAGCTGTAGAAGAGTTGATGGTTCCCTTTGAACACATGTTGATCCCAGCTTCCCTCTGGGAATCGTAATTACTTTGGAAGTTGCAACCCAAATTTAGTAGGAGGGAGCCAGATCAGGGAAGGGTGACATACATTAGCATTTAGGGAGTTCACAGAGCTACCACTTTTAATTGTCTAAAGACTTTGTGTGCTGTGTGCTGTGTTTTGCTCCTGGGTTTATCTCATAATACTAGTTATGCTGCCTAGACTCTGACAGCTAGGATATCAGTAATCCAAATCCTTACATTAGTTTGTTTTTAGTGTGAAATGTACACAGAGCAATGATACCACTTTTGGAGCAGTTGAGTCCCCCCCTTTTTTTTACTCTGTTAAGGGTAGCAATCTTTTGGACCAGGGCATCAAACTCACATCGTCACAGTGGCGTCACTTGAGTATCTCAACTTTTTTCCCCTTCGAAAACTGGGTGTGGACGTGGCCAGTGCATGACGCATCTGGCCTGAGGGCCGCAAGTTTGACACTCCTGTTTTGGACTAATAAAGCACATTAGGAATTTTGAAAACCTGGTACTTTCACCAAAGGGCTGCCTCGGAAAACTATGTATTTCCGAGAAGGCAATTTTATGAAGTGTCACTCTTTCGTTCCTCATTCATTTCTCCGCTAAGATGCTCTTTGTCTCTCCAGATTATGTTTGGGGGTTTTTTCTATGCAAAGTGAGAACAAACGACAACCACACCCGCAGTTGTTATTTTCTAAGGTTATCTGTGAGACTAATGTGAGAAACAGAGATATTCCTGTAAATTCTTCGTAGCATAGTGACTTCCCCATGCTATTTTTTTCTTTCATTACAGGAAAATAAATAAAAACTAAGTGAGGCGAAGACCATGTTGGGTACCATGTCTGCAGATGCTGTATGGCCAGCTTCAGAACATTTTAGTTTCCAACCAAATTGATAGTCATTATTCAAAATAACCTGTTACAGGAGAGTTCATACAACTTATTTAATCATCACATGGAAAAGTATTATAAATAACTAGAATTAAAAAAAGAGTTTCCCATGGGGAAGTTCCAAGACCCTATCTCACGGTTAATCAAGACATTTTGCTGCAAATTACATTTTTTACTCTCAAAGTCAAAACGAAGCCTAAGGCCATGAAAATTACATGCCATTCTTTTTCCCCCCTAACCCTACTAGTATCAGTGTTATAATGGTACAGGAACCCACTTAGAATTTTCTGCTGTTTTAATGGCAGACTTCAAAACACTGTTTGAGGGGACCACAACAATGGATCTAATTAACAGGAGGGCCCGTGCTCATCCCTAGAGGGAGAGAGGCCTCCAAGGTTACAACAGTTATCACCCTCAGGACTTGTTGGAACTTGGAATGCTCCCTTTCCCATTTCCCCATACAAAAGAATGAATCCACATTAGGGAATTTGGTGAAAGTTTTGGTTCATGCAGTGCAAAGATGCAGCATTTTGACCTCCTCCCTAATGCTTTTAATCCCTTCAAGCCTCCTAGATCCTGAACTGTACTCACTTGGGTGTTCCTCCACCCATCTACAGCAGAGGTGGGTTCTACTTACCTTTACTACTGGTTCGCAACACGGCTGCACACTCTTCTGCGCATGCGCAGAAGCATTCTGATGACATCAGGGGCAGGGGGCGGAGCCTCCCTCCAGATTTACTACCGGTTCTATAGAACCGGTCCAAACCGGGACAATCCACCACTGATCTACAGGCAACTTCAAAGTGACACCCATCTACAGGCAACTTCAGAGTGACACCCATCCACAGGCAACTTCAGAGCACAACTCTCTAGAGCCACCCTTTTTTTGGGGGGATCTCTTTTTTCAAGAAATGTAAGCCCCATCATTTTGCTTGTTATAGGATAGATTTCTGTCTCCACTCTGATACTTTGAGAAGTTCAGAAGTTTTTTCTGTGTTTACCTGCCAATATTTGGTAACCTGGGCTGTTTAGAAATGATTCCTTTGGAGAGAAAAGTGTAAAAGATTACGTTATAATCCGAATTTGAGGCTTCCTTCTTCCAGCAGCCACTGTGCACAAGGGAACTGTCCAGCGGCAAATCTAACCAAACAACTAGCTGAGCTAAGGGCCATTCCTTCTTTGCCCTACATCGAACTTAGAAAAAAGGATGCTTGGCTAAGATGTTAAAACAGTGGTGAAATGTAAAATTTGTTACTACCGGTTCTGTGGGCGTGGCTTGGTGGGGGGGGTAATATGACTGAGTGGGCGTGGCCAACTTTTTTTTTTACTTTTAAAACCATTTTTTCTACAACCTCTTCAGCTGAAGAGGTTGTAAAAAAATGCTTTTAAAAGCCTCTGATGATCCCAGCTGACTTGCCTGATCGGCAGAGGCTTTGTTTTTACTTTTAAAAGCATTTTTTCGGCCGAAGAGGTTGTAGAAAAAATGCTTTTAAAAATAAAATAAAAAGCCTCTGATGATTGCGCGGCTCAGCTGGGCATGGGGGTGGGGAGGGATTTTTGCTACTGGTTCTCTGAACCACCCGCCTCCATCGCTACCGGATCGGGTGATCCTGTCCGAACTGTGAGCATTTCACCCCTGTGTTAAAGGTGATAACTATATACCACCTCCTTATTCAGAAAATGAGATCTAAGTGTTCAAAACAAAATCCATAAAGTGCGAATTGGAAAAAGCTGCAGCTCAGGAAGAAAAATGTATTTTGCCAACAGCAGCTCCTACGTTTGAACTCCAGCTTCTCCAATTAAAATGATTTCGTTCTCCAAAATTCTCCAAGACATTGGAGAACTACTCCCGGTCATAGCAGGGTTGACTTGACTACGGTAGCAAGACAAGAATCGGGGTTTGGCAAGGTGTGATCCTTCAAATGTATCTGGATTACAATTCTTATCTCCATTCATTGTAACGTAAACAGGCAGACGTTCCCCATCTTTGCAGTAAACGGATCAATTGCCTGATGTTCCCTTTGCAATCTTGCCCCACCATTAGTACAGGGAATTTGGAAGTCATTGTCCAAAACCTCTAGAAGACAACAGAATGGGAAAAACTGATCTGTCCTACTTCTGTTCTCTGACTGCAAACAAGTAAACAAAACCTCTTATTGTTATTATTCCCCATCAAAACCCAGTCTCCATCAACAACCAAGAACAAAAAATATAGTATTAAGATAGCTGGAGTCACATACCATACTAAGCCATTGTTTGTTTTAACCATGTTGTTTTAATTACAGTTTATTGGACAAACCACACCTGAATTCACATGTAACACTAAGCTACAACCAAAAAAGCACATTATTGATTCGTTTGATACGTGCACTCGGTTTTTGTCTTTAGCTATTCTTTCCTCCTGGAAAGCATTCAAGATGAGAGTGTGGAATTCCCTACTAGATTGATTTAAAGAAGATCAGGAGGCACTCAATGTACCAGAGTTTGTCATTCCAACACATTTCTGTTCCCAAGATGAGCTACCTCTTCCCACTTGCAAAGAAACTTATTCCTACCTTTTACCACTATTATTATACTGAGGGAAAGAAAAGAAAGTCAGTGACTGCAGAAATGGAGCCTCAGGCACCAGCACACTAGAGGCCAAAATAGTCCAGAAATTCACTTGACCCCTCATTTAGACAATGTCACAATGCAGCCTCAGACTCTCATAAAAGTCCAAGAAACTGGGTAGGGAGTGGGAAGTTCACACCTTAGCTTAAGCATATGGGACATGGATCGATCCCTTGGTAAACAGAGATTTCTTGCACTTGTTCAGGGACCACCCATGTTTCCGCTTCAGCAATTTAGCATTACATTTTTAAAAACCTCATTACAATTTAGATGTAATCTATTATATGGTGCATTGTAGAATATGGTCCGCATTAATCTTACCACCCTGTCCTGCAAGCAAACAGAAGTTAAAAACAAATATTTTAGCTAGTAAAACCCTATATTTGAGAGGATTTTTCCTCTCATGAACGTCTTGAAATTAGGGCCAATCTCTTGTTCTGACATGAAAATATTATATTCTGAAGATGCATACCAGTTTTGATTTTGGTATGTTGCTTCCAATCAAAATTTGTAATACAAGTAGTCCTCGGCTTATAACAATTCATTTAGTGACTATTTACAGTTATGTCACTGAAAAAAATGACTTATGACTGTTTTTCACACAACCATTCCAGCATCCTCATTGTCATGTGATCAAAATTCAGATGCTTGACAACCAGTGGTGGGATTCAAGTAATTTAACAACCGGTTCTCTGCCCTAATGATTTCTTCCAACAACCAGTTTGCCAAACTGCTCAGAAAGTTAACAACCAGTTCTCCCGAAATGGGGCGAACTGGCTGAATCCCACAACTGTTGATAACTGACTCATATTTTTGACGGTTGCACTGTCCCAGGGTCTCTTTTTGTAACCTTCTGACAAGCAAACTCAATGGGGAAGCCAGATTCACTTAACAACCATGTTACTAATTTAACAACTGCAGTGATTCACTGAACAACTGTGGCAAGAAAGATTGTATAGCGGGGCAAAACTCACTTAACAAATGTCTCTTAGCAACAGAAATTTTGGGCTCAATTGTGGTCGTATGTCGAGATTACCTGTACTGCTAGAAGAACTTCAGTTGTCTCTTCCTCTCCCTAAAACATTCCAGATGGTAATAAAAAATATTACAGTTTAAGAATGGATACTTGGGCTCATATTTTTCCCTTTTCCCTCTCCACCCTGCTTTCCTTTTATGCCTCTGTCTGTATAGACCTAGGCAAGGAAGACAGTTTTGTTGTCTGTATTGTAAACAAATCATTCTGGGAGTATTTTAAGCAGAATTAAAATATCTTCAATAAATAAATATAAAGTGGTAAATACAGACAATATGCTTAATTAGAAAATAATATTTTGACAAGGTTTATCATAGCATCTGATCATTCCCTTCAGAATAAAAGCACAACCAGAGAAAGATCAATGATAAATAACATACATACTAATAACTATAACTGTACTATGTTAACAGTAATTGCACCAATACAACAACAAAAAAAAGGAAATAAAACTTCAACTGTTTCTACTTACATTAGCTTATTTACAAATTTTTCCATATTATATCCATAGTTTTATACATCTTTGTTGTACTGACATTCATAAACTTCCCTCTCATTTCTACCTCTTGTCTCTATCCACCCGTAAAATTTATTCCATGTCCTGTAATATTTCGAGTCTTCTTTATCTTTAATTTTTAAAGTTAATCTGTCCATTTCTGCACAATCCCAAATTTTCCAAATTATGTTATCATCCGGTGGGGTGTTTACATTTTTCCAACATTTAGCATACATAATTCTAGCTGTCGTCGATATATGTAACATTAAGTAGATGGTTGCTTTGTCATAACTTTCTGATAATATACCTAACATGCAAGTTTCTGGTTTGAACTCAATGTGTTGCTCAGTTATCATTTCTAGCCGTTTATGAATTTTCTCCCAGTAACTCCTTGCTTTTCTTACATGTCCACCACATGTGGTAGTATGATCCTGGAGTTTGTTTGCATTTCCAACAATTGGCTGAGGAGTTCTTATGCTGCGGCCATCGTCAGTGTGTAGTTTCTCTCCCAAATTTTTAACCATTTTTCTAATTCTATGTTGTATCCGAAATTCCTTGCCCAGGCAATCATTGTTTCTTTAACTATCTCTTCCTCCATTTTATAGTTCAGTAAATAATTATATATATTTTTTAATGAATTTTTCTTCTGTCCCCATTAAAACTTTGTCCAATGCTGTTTGTTCTTTGTTTACACCCCCATAATTTAACTTCTTTTTCATGCCTTGCTTGGATCTGCAAATACAGCCACCAAGATAAGTCCAACCCCTGCTTCTGCAATTATTGTCTGGATTTAAGATTCCCCCTTTTCATCTAAAATGTCCTTGTAACATACAATTTTCCCCCATTTATAAGATTTGGATATATTATTGCCTCCATTGGAGAGAGACAGACTGGTACTTCCCTATAGTGTTGTAGTTTAATTTTTTCCCCAAATGTTAAGTAATGCATTCCTCACACAATGCCTCTGGAAATATTTGTGTGCCATATTTCTGCCATACCAGAGAAAGGCATGCCAGCCTAATTGTAAGTTGTGCCCTTCTAGTAATAATAGTCTTCTGTTATTCAAGTTTATCCAATCTTTTAGCCAGGTGAGAGCTGCAGCCTGGTAATATAATTCCCAGTCTGGGAACCCAAAACCACCATTATTCCTAGAATCCTGTAATACTTTCAATGTTATTCTTGATTTTTTTCCTTACCATATATATTGCAGTGTCATTTTATTTAGTTCATCAAAAAATTTCTTTTCTAATTTTACTGGCATGGTTTGAAATAGAAAGAGTAGTTTTGGCAGTACGTTCATTTTCACCACTGCAATTCTCCCTATCATCGATAACTGTACATTCTTCCACCTTTCCAAATCTATTTTAATTTGTTGTATCAGCTTTGTATAGTTGTCCTTTTTGATTATCCCACACCTAGCTGTTAAGAAAATACCAAGATATTTAACCTTTTTTTCTATCTGTAGGTCAATTTTCTCTGTCAATTCCTTTTTCTGTTTGTTGGTGAGATTTTTAACTAATATCTTGGTTTTATCTTTCTTTATTTTCATCCCTGCCACCTCTCCAGATTCCTCAATTTTCTTTATCAATTTAGGGCCAGTTTCTATGGGTTCTTCTAATATAAACACTAAGTCATCAGCGAAAGCTTGGAGTTTGTACTTATCACTTCTAATTTCCATTCCTTTTATCTCTGTATCTTGTCTTATGTTCCTCGTCAATACCTCTAATGTTAAAATGAATAATAATGGGGAGAGGGGACAACCTTGCCTTGTTCCTTTTTGTATACTAAAGCTTTCTGTTACGTCTCCATTAATCAATACTTTTACGTTCTGTTGAGTGTAAATTGCTTTAATTGTATTCCTAAATTTTACACCAAATTCCATAATGTATGTTTTTTATCACTGATTTCTCTCTGGTTGTACTTTATTTGCATTGTTATCCTGACATGGCACTGTCTTTTCAATAAAATAAAAAAAAGAATAATAATAAAAAAAGAATAATTCTACACCCATTTTTATATGGATTGTACAATCCTAGATTCTGGATTGATCTCTATTGTCTCTTAATAGCTTTCTTTAGCATATCAAGCCTTTCCTAATACAGATATGTTCTTGTATTGATTTGATTTGTCTGTTAGTATTAAATCTGGCTTGATAAAGACATACTTAAAAGTGTTAGGCTATTTATGTTACTTACATTTCTTCCACTATGTCTTCTCCAAATTTCATAATTATGGTCTGCAAACCACAACAGATTATTTCTAGGAAACACTGCCAAATTCCAGCACTAGCCATTAATCTCATTCCAATTTGTTGTGTTATCTCAAAAGAAAACACTTTCTTCTCCCTGTTTCTTAACAAATATTGGATCCAGTAGACTTAATCCTCCTAAATCCATAATATAAAAATACATGTGCAGGATCCAAAATACTTGGAAATCTCCCTCACTGACTTCACTTTATTCTTTTTCTCCATCCTTTCTTATCTTGGTGCTCTCCAACTACAGTGGAACAACCAAAATTCCCAGTTTTTGAAATTTTGGGAATTGCAATCCCCGATTAGAGATAGGGAAAGGTTATTCTAAGAGTCAAGAGCACTCACTTTTCCAAGTCCAAGAGGAGAAGAATCATATCCCATCTCCAAATTTACGATGGGAAGTGCCTTGCCATTGGATTCAGCTGACCATATCATTTGCCTGTAAATGTCTATGGCGGTTCTCAATCATCCAGATCATGGTCGTCCCAAAGGAGCTTGGTTGTCCAAGAAGCTTCTTCAGTTCAGTTACATTAAAACTGAAGAGCCCTCTCTCCACAGAGGGATAAGGATACAACACCGCCTATCTCCTGTCTACAACATAGTCTTTCAACAGTCCCAAGAAGGTGCCAAACCCATTTGCACTCTGATTCAGGTGACTCTGAGGATACAGATAAATCCTCAAGTGGCCTCAAAAAGCTAATGACCGACCTTCAGAGTGCTAACAACCAGATGACTGCAGAGAATATAAATCCATTCCCCACCAGTCAGAACAGAAGAAGCTTCTTGGACAGGAAGGAAAATGCTTTCAAGGAAAAAACAACAACAGGAAAGTCCAATTGCCTTTTGGAAATGTGTAACCTTTGGAATGATGTGTATATAAAGGCAGAGCAGTGGCAAAACGCTCCTATAAGGAAAGGAGATCGTCTGAATTTTATACTTTATACTTCTGTTGTCCCTGTTAAAGTGATAGGCTCAAACTCGATTTCATTGAGGGCCGCATCAGGGTTGTGTTTGATCCTGGGGGTGGCGGGTGGGGGTCATGGTCAGCTTAACGTCACTCGTGTCAGGGGCGCCTGTGGTGGCCAAGTGTTAAGTCAGGACTTTTCTCAGACCCTTCCTCACATTATAATCTTCCTTCCTTCCTTCTCTTCTTTTTCCTTCCCTCTTCATTCTTTCCTCTTCCGTCCCCTCTTTCCTTATTTTTTCTTCCTGGCTCTCTTCCTATCTTTCCTTCTTTTTCTTCGTCTTTCCTCTCTCCCTTTCTCCTTTCCTGTTCCTTCTTGCATCTCAAATGCAAAAGGGGAAACATTTCTCCTTTTGTTTTGTTTTTAGTTTGTTTTGCTAGCCCTCTGCCAGCAAAAACGGAGGTTGTTTTCCCCCTGGGCGCCATTTTGGCTGGCAGAGGCACCGTAGGGCCGGTTCTTTGCTGTTTCCAGGGCAGCCCTGTGGGCCAGATCTATACACCCCATAGGCCAAATCCAGCCCGCGGGCCTTGAGTTTGACACTCCTAGGCTAGATGAACATCACTTGGAGCTTACAACTGTGGAGCATGTAACTGTGGGGCTGGTTAGTGCTGAAGGTCCTCCTACCGCCTTTTAGTTAACTTTTCATGTTGAATTTTACTATCCTTGTCTCTATTTTAATTTTTTATATTCGGTTTTTAGGTTTTGAACATTTAATTTTACATCACCCAAAGTCCCTGTGTGAAATAGGTGGTTCCTAAATTTGACAAAAAATATAATAAAAACATTCCCATTTGGGGCTCAAGGTAGATGACAAAGTTCTCATCTGAGCTTGCTTAAAACAAACAAAAATCTTACAACTTCATATGAATCTGGGAAAGATAGATTATCACTTTCCAGAGAGCACTATTAATGTGCTAAATTGGATGAGGTAGAGAGGGGTATTTATTATTTTGCAGTAACAAAGTGCAATAAAATGCTGCGATGTGTTCTCACCTCCCAGTTGGAATTCTCAGGTTTGAAAGTTCCAACTAGCCAATTTGTTCTACAGCAAACTATAAATTATACGTAAGCAGAACTGATTGCATATAAATATATATACACATTGTAATAGGGAACGTTTGTCCTTGCCTTGCCTTGCCTTGCCTTGCCTTGCCGCCTCGCCTCGCCTCGCCCCGCCCCGCCCCGCCCCGCCCTGCCCTGGATTTAACCTGAAGATACATCTTTAGGATGTAGAGACCTATTGTGGTTTCTCAATGTCCCCCACCCATCCATTTTGTTCTAATTTTGTTGCATTTGCGACACAATGAATCCTCCACATTCATTATTACATGGAATTACTTGGCTTTCTTGGTCCCTATGCTGCTTTTGTAAAATAATGTGACGGGTCCCTGAACTTTGGAGTGTACAATACAGTTAGAAATGGATAAGTTGCAGATGAATAAACCAAGTATGAGAAGAAAAAGATACCAGAATTAACTTCCCCAAGCTACTAATCTTCAGGATTTTAGCTTCCACAAACTTGGCTAAGGTTCATGGGGATTTTTCTAACACGTCTTGGGGATACTAGGCTGGAGAAAACTGTGTAAACAAAGGGAATAATAAATATCTTTATATCTAATATCTAAAAAAATAAGAAACATAATTAGGGTTTGTGTGGACGTAGGAGACCTTGAAGTACTGGTATATTTGTCAGCCCAACAAGATAGACCAGACAAAGAAACTAATGCCATATAGGTCAAGACTACTTTTGTTGGAAGAGCCGTAGTGACAAAGTATTGCAAGTTTGACTGTTTACCCCTCTCTTTATCCTTGTGTGAAATCGAGAGGGGCTTGTCTGAGATGCTTTCTCAAGTTATTTTCTTATCCCAGGCTCAAGTGTCTCTTATCTGACCATTGCCTTGGTAGAAACTCTTCCTCCTGTCCTTCGAAGCCATTCCTTATTCTCTCTGCAGTAATAAATTTCTGTCAACACAATACTGTCATATAAAGTTAAGGAACATGATCTCTAGCTGAAAGAAAAACTTAGTCTGAAAGGAGACACCGATTTTATGTGGAACAAGTACAATCAATATACAATGAAGCTTTTTTCATTGTTGGAAAGTAATTGTAAATAAAAATAATTTGTTTGGAAAAAGTAGCTATCTAGGCATGTTAGTTTAACTACTGTTGTAGAGTCAGTTTTGTTTCTCTTATCTAGGAAGCATGAGATTGGATCTAAAACTGAGGCTAAATTCTGGTTTAGTCGCGAGATATGCTATGCAATTTCAAGTCAATCTCTGTTCTTGGTCTAGTCAACCTGACAGGGTTGTCGTGAGAAAAATGCAGTAAACCCTACATAACACTGGTCGGTTTTTTGTTTTTTTTAGAAAAGGCTGGATAAAGAGAGGTAATTCCCATGCCTTTGATGACCTTAGTTAAAATGATGACTCCGTGTTTTTAGTGAAAGCATTAAACATTCCCCGTCGAGCAAATAAAATTATGCTAATTTGCCATTTTGGGAGTACATTATGCAAATTGCCACATTTGCATACACATTATCGCTATTAATCATTTCTATGGCACTTTCAAGATGCTAATGTTTTACAGTGCTCTTCCTAGACATCTTTATGACAACCTGGGATAATGAATTAATATTCCCATTTTATAGATGAAGCAGTAAGGATAAGAGACAGCTATGACTCACAGCAATTCTTGGCCCCATGAAGATGTGAACTCAGTTCCAGTTCCCTTAAGTCTAGTATTTTACTCTACATATTTATATGTGTCACACAATTAATTTTGGAATTTTTACTCTGAGTGTTACTTTAAAAAGAAGTAACTAAAAATGAAAATGATTGTGACTCAGAAATAAATGGTGTTCCTTTAGTCCTGACCTTCAGGTGTTCTGGATCTCCAACCCACGGAATTCCCACCTAACATGCAAGTCTTAACCCACACGTAGGTCCTACGTTGGTGAAATCTTAAAAACTTCAAGAGAAGCACAGTGAGTAAAAGTGCAACAGATTTTTGAACAGATTTCTCTCTTTTCCTTTGGATACAGTAGAATATACAGGTTGTCTTCGACTTACAACAGTTCATTTAGTGTCCATTCAAAGCTACAACAGCACTGAAAAAGGGACTTATGACCGTTTTTCACAGTTACGACCTTTGAAGCATCCCCGTGATCATGTGATCAAATTCAGATGTTTGCCAACTGGTTCATACTGATGACCATTACTGTGTCCCAAGGTTGTGTGATCACCTTTTGCGACTTTCTGACAACTAAAGTCAATGGGGAAACCCAGTTCACTTAACAGCCATGGTACTAACTTATCAACTGCAATGATTTACTTAACGACTGTGACAACAAAGGTCGTAAAATGGGGCAAAACTCACTTAACAACGGAAAGTTTGAGCTTCCTTTGTGGTCTACCTGTAGCCCTACCTCAAGGGCTACCTGTGCTTTCTATTTTTGCATATCACACATCCAGAATGTCTTAGACATTTATAAATATCCAAAACAGGTAGTCCTTGACTTACAACCACACTTGGGACCAGAATTCCCGTTGTTAAGCAAGGGTTTTGCTTAGTTGTTAAGTGAGCCGTGTCCAATTTTACTACCATTTTATCCATGGTTGTTGAGCAAATCACTGCAGTTGTTAAGTGAATCATGCAGCCATTAAGCAAATCTGGGTTCTCCCATTGACTTTGTTTGTCGGAAGCCAACTGGAAAGGTTGCCAATGACCCTGGGACACTGGAACCATTATAAATACATACCGGTTGCCAAGTGCTCAATTTTGATCATGTAACTGTGCGGACACTGCAGTGATTGTAGTAAGTATGAGAACCAGTTGTAAGTCGCTTTTTTTTCAATGCCATTGTGACTTTGAAGGGTTGATTAAACGAAGGGATGTAAGTCAAGGACTACCTTTAAGAACACTGCTGCTGATGGTGGTATATGGGGTCATGTCATCACCAATGATATCAACATTTTCCTATTTATTTATTTGCTTGTTTGTTTATTTATTTATTTAGCAAATTTATATGGCCTCCCAACTTACACAGGGGGACGCTAGGTGACTTACAACAATTTTAAAAAAAATCCAAAGCATAAAATTTAACACAATCCCACCTCCACCCACCCCGCAGTGGCAACAAATACAATGGCTTGACTACTTGCTTGAAGACTGAAAGTCCCCTTTGGAAAGCTAGTCACCCATACTCTCTTTTATACTTTTGAAAGATGGGTATAATTTTCTAATATACTAGGGGCTAAAACTGGAGGCTAAAACATATGAAGAACGGTTGCAGGAACTGGGTATGTCTAGTTTAATGAAAAGAAGGACTAGGGGAGACATGATAGCAGTGTTCCAATATCTCAGAGGCTGCCACAAAGAAGAGGGAGTCAAGCTATTCTCCTGTAGGAAGTTAGCACCCACACCTTTCCTGGAAGAATGAAATATTTTAGGAAATATTAAAAAGGCAGAATATTATGTTTTCCTGGATGAGAAATGGAGAAGCATGTTTTAAAGACAAAGCAGCTCCCACCTTCCTGCCCTCCACTCTTTGTTAATGGGCCAGAGGCAGAAGCCCAATCCTTTGTCAAAGGACATTTGCAACACAATGGGGCCCATCTAGGACAGAAACTCACTACATGGCACCTGGGAAGATTACATCAGCCAGCAAGGCTAACTAAGACCTCCACCCCCTGGGAGTCTGACAATCAATCAGGATACTCTTTTGGGGCCCCAGAAAGTTCAAAGCCAGAGAGAGCATAAAACCCAGGGACTCGCTGTATCTCCTCCCTTTTCTGTTCAGGAACTCAAACCATGTGATGCTGTCCACCATTAAACCATCTTTCCAAGCGGTCTCCATGTTTCCAATGTCTTTTTCCCCACTTGGAGCTGAACCCAGAAGGATATTTTTTCCTACACTCCAAAGCACCTGAGGGTAGGACAAGAAGCAACGGGTGGAGAGAAGCAACTTAGAACTAAGGAGAAATTTCCTGACAGTTAGAACAATTAATCAGTAGAACAACTTGCCTCCAGAAGTTGTGAATGCTCCAACACTAAAAGTTTTTAAGAAGAGGTTGGATAACCGTTTGTCTGAAGTGGTGTAGGGTTTCCTGCCTGACTAGGGGGTTGGACTAGAAGACCTCCAAGGTCCCTTCCAACTCTGTTATTGTATTCTATTCTAATTACTGCTTTCCAATAAAGAGAATTATCAATGCATTTATGTAAGGAACAAGTAACCTGCAGTGCTGGGGTTCTTAGGGGTGGGGTGGGGGTGTTTATTCCTCAGATTTTTGGGAAAGCTCAGTTTCCTTAGGAAGACAAGGAATGTTTTTCAAAGGATTAGCATTCTTCCTCCTCCCCCCCCCTCCTATTACTTAACTCTTTCCTTCAAGTCCTGAAATGTACTTTTTTGCTTTAGGGCCAAAGCAAACTACCAAAGGTTGCTGAAGAACAAGAGGCTCTCTAAGTATTCAGCTGTCGTAATGGATAGCGGTTTTTAACAATTATAAGCCCCAAATGGTGAAGCGGGGGTGGGTGGGCAGGATAGGAAAGGAAGATGGCTTCATTCAGTGCAAGGCCATTGACAGGCCAAGAGGGACCTGGGCTGGTAAGGGAGGGGAACTCGTACCATAAATACACATTTGATTCAAGGTCTTTGCCTCATCAGCCTTTCTCAGGGGTGTGAGGCCGTTTCAGGCACTGAATGTCTAATTGCCAGCCAGCTGCCTCTGGGGTGTCCATGATGGATGGATCAGAAACATCAGTGCAAAAGGTTGCATCACTCAGTCACTGCCTTCTTGCGTGCCCCCCTCATTTCAATTCCCCAACCCCGGCCCTCCATCTTAGCTGCTAAAAGAGGAGTCCCCCACCTTCACCTCCATCCATGTGGCATAGATCTGGGAATTGCTGGTCAGAAGATGGGCCTATCATGGGGAGGTTCAGAGGAACGGTGGGGAGGATGGTGAGATTGAGGGGAGTATTTATGAATTTATTCATGGCCTGCTGCCTACTCAAACCAGCTGTGTGGAATATGAATTCACCAAATGCTTACTCAAGATTCTTATTTCATACAATGTACATTTTAACCAAATCTTCTTTTTTCCTTCCTGCCTTCCTTCCTGCCTTCCTCCTTTCCTTCCCTTCCCTTCCCTCCTTCCTTTTTTTTTCCTTCCAGGATAAAGGAAAATATTAAATTAACCTTAGTAGTTCAAACTCACTATAACTCGGGGGTAGGGTGGGGGGAAAAGAATATTGCTTTTGTTCATTCTGCAAGCAGAGGAGGCTGCCATCCGAGAGAGATTGTTGCCATGCTAAAAACACCAATATGGTAAAAATATCAAATCCAAATTGATTATCAATTTTAATGTGAAAGAAAAAAGAAAATTAGTAAATAGGTGGCAACAGCCATGCTAATTGTTCTATAGCTAATTGAATTGATATAAAATCACATTTCTATTCCAGCCTCATCCAATTTTAGACCATGGTTCCTGCCACATCACTCAAAATCCACACATGGCCAAAAGGTCATGCACTCTGCCATTCAATGTAAGATAAAAAAAAAATAAGTTGGGAGTTCAACAGGAATAATTTATCATCACACTTTGGGATTCCCTTGTAAGGAATTAGCAAATATAACACATACTTGTCCTTGCGGTTATCATGGCAACATTGCACAGCCAATCGAACCAAAGGCCATGGTAAGATCTAATATGATCAATAAGGCACAATTTCCTTTATTGATTTCTGTGGGGAGACTCATTAGCTCAAAGCACTTGCACATCCTTAGTGTCACATATTGTGAGACAAATACTAGACTGGAAACGGTTGAAGATACTTATAGGTGTGCTTGAAATTGCATGGCAATAGAAGGTGGTGTATAGGTTTCCTGATCAAGATGGACAACAATTATTTGGCTTTAGGTGGGACTGAACCATCATCTATTCAACATGTCTTTTTCTGATCTCCACAACAAGCCGGGAAATCACAGACTCTTAAGTTACTCTTGGGAACTCGCCACTCCAGCATGAGACTTGATTCCTCTTTTTCAGCAACTCTCAAATGCACATTGGTCCCTGACTCACCCTTCTTTGTATTATGCTCATTTAGACTGGAATTTTCCCAACACATTTCAGGGGCTTTGCAGAAACTGAAAGCTTTACAAATTGAGCTGACAATGGGGGAACCATCAAACACTGCTTCAGTGACCGCACTTGATGACTAGTGGATGAGCGTAATCAACCAATGGTGCTCTTTGCAGCACTGATGTTGCTTCAACATAAAGATGAATAACGGCCTCCAAGTTTGTTTGTTTATTGCATACATTTGTATGACTCTCCTACTCCACAAATTCTAGGTGGATTATATCATATCGGTAATACCGTAAAACATCACAACTCGTATATCATGCCACTCTGCACGCTGCACCCTCCCTCCAGACAAATGCCTCCAATTTAGTCATACTCTTCAGTTAAGGTTCACAGGAAGAGAAGAGTTTCCACTATCTTCCAAAATGTTAGCAAGAAAAGACTCATTGTCACCTCAGGACAGGCTCTTCCAGAATGAGGGAAAAGCTGCTCAGTGGCCTTGTTCGTGGGCAACCTCCAAACTTCAGTAGGTGTGATTTTTGGGTCTCGGACAACTTGGTATAGCCATTGCCACCAGTTTGTCACTGCCAATTCACCTCTGCCTACTCGCCACTACCAAGTCAATGCAGGATGACTCAACAATGTCAATTCGCCACAGGGACAACTAGCCGTGGGTAGCTGCAGGGAGAGTTGGGTGGGCAGGCGAGCGAGTAGGTGGCAGAGCACAGAGCAGCAGAGCCTATGATATTTTATGGGGCCACAGGTGAAAATCACGGTCTGGAGCTCGATGTGGCAGCAGAGGAGGCAGTGCGGGTTGTGAAAATGGAAGCCCCCAGCTGCCGCCGTTGCTGCCACATCAAATTCCAAGCCATGATTTTTACCTGTGGCCTCCATAAAATATCGTGGGCTCTTCAGGAAGGCACATACTTTCCAGCTAAGACCCACTAATCTACAAGACCAATAGCTTCCCTACTATTTATTTATTTTATTTTTATTTATTTTATTAGTCATATTTCTATGCTGCCCACTCTCCGAGGACTCTGGGCGGCTTACACCAAAGACAATATACTAAATAGCATATTGCCCCCAACAATCTGGGTCCTCATTTTACTCACCTCGGAAGGATGGAAGGCTGAGTAAACCTTGAGCCGGTGAGATTTGATCCGCTGATCTGCTGAACTAGCAGTCAGTTGAAGTAGCTGCAGTATTGCACTCTAACCACTGTGCCACCTCGGCTCTATGCTCTTCTCAGCCTCAACACCACCTGGAATGCTTCATCCAGGACTCCTATAGCTGCTGTCCCACCTTCTTCTCAACAAGCTATGCTAAAATGGGAAGATTGGAGACCAGCCTGTAATTGGTGATGTGGGCTGATTTAAAGGAAATTGTCTTGAGAAAAGGATCACCCATCCCTCAGAATTATTTCTGCTACTCGAACTCAGCATCTCATCTCCTTCCTGGCAACCAAAATCAATGAAGGCAAGGATCAAGCTCACAGGGGCAGGGCATATTTTACAGAGAACCCTGCCAATTGCTCAGAGATCATAGGTTCATATAAATCCCTGGTGTCTTTGGAAGGTATCAGACCTGTCATAGCTTCAGCTCAATCAGCCTCTAATTCCTCCAATAAATTATTAGTGCTTTTGTGTATAAGGAGCTTGGCAAAAAGATCCCAACAGCCACTGGCAGTCTCCCAGACCTGTTGCTCCCTAAGAAAGAGGGAATAATCAAAACAAGTGACTGGATGGCAATCTGCAAACCTAAGTATGAAGAAGTGTGCTTTGCTGTTCTTTCCATAACAGTGAGCACCCAAAAGTGTTGTACCCATGTTTAATATTCATTCCTTATCTTTTGGTTGCAGAGTTGTAGATGTCTATTTTGTGCTTCTATCTTCCAGAGCTGTTCTTTGAAACAGAGAGAACTTTGGATGAATGGACAAGGAAATGCCATCCAGGAACAATCCTATTAACTGCTTTTGTCACCTCCCAATTCCATTGGTTGTTTAGAAACCCAGCAGCCAAATTGCTGGAAAACTCTCCAAGTGCTGGTTGAAAACGTCTTGGATCCAGGAGACAACTTAGGCGGGTCCTTACTGCACAAGCCCATGGTAACAACCAACATCATGGTGATCAGTGGTCTGACCATGACAGGGGACTGAAAGTGATGTTCCCCATTATCAGATCACATGGTAACTAGAAACTAGATCTAAAGTGTAACAAATGTGTGTTCTGTCCATTATGAGTTGGGAGATGCCCATGGTTGTCACTGAGTCTGCCCAAAACTCACCCGTAAGCACTGAAGTGAAAAGCCTCCAATACTAACTCTGGGAAGAATAACCCCCAGCCCAGAAGATGAACAAATTGGGGATCCTGACACCCCACTTCACAAATAGCATATCATATGTAGCCACTTGAGGTAGCAAGAGTCTGACTACTACCAAGTTCTCATAGAGAACAATTGCCACCCACCTTCATGGCCTTGGAGTCATGGCAGATGCAATATCTTACACCTGTCCAGTCATAGCATCCTGCTGTCCTCATTCAACTGTCTGCAATACAGATCCATCCTCTTCTTCACAAGTAGATTGTGGAGGAGCTGTTTTATTTTAAAAGCACTATGGGTTTATATTAATTAGAGTGTGCTACAGATGAACCAATGGCTGGCCCTTTTTCAGACATCACTAGCACCAGTTCATGGTAACTGTATTATTCTTGCTTTGACCTTACCCTGCCAGATCAAGTGTCAGCAGGCATCTGCTGGCATCTGCATTTTCAACCCTGCAAGGGACAATCAACTACCAGGTAAGCATCGTATTTGTAGTGGGGAACCACTATCCATGTTTATTAGTAATTATGCTATGAATACCTGTAGGGAATTTGAACCATTATGCCCTCAGAAAATATAAGGTCATTTTTGAAGCACAGGTAAATGACCTATGTTTCGGGCACACAAAACTCCAGGTTAAGTAAAAGGGCCGACACTAGTGTTTTCATTTGTGACAATTTGTTAAATAATGTTATGAACACTACTAATATATATCATATTGAGCAAAACAGGTATGGGTGTTCTTTAAAAAAAAAACTGGCTTTGCATGTGCTTACCTATGATTAGCTGAATCTTGATTACCTATGAATAAGGGAATATTGATTTACTGGATTAACTCAATTACCCTGACCCAAATCCAACACCTAACCTTACCCTAACCTAAAAACAAGAATAAACCTAACCCTAAAATTAACCCCATTTTCATTCCCAATGGAATTTCCCATTATTTTACTGTAGCCCAAAAAAAGCCTGAATAAAAAGTTGCGACGTTATCTTACCTTTCAGAACCTTTATGAATCTATTCCTAACACCAGTTCTCAGCCCTGACTCCGAGGAAACCAAACTCTAACCCTAATCCTAACACCAATCCTAGTTTCATTATATTGTCAATGGGATTTTCCCATGTATTTCACTGCGGCCCACAAAAAAATGCAAACAAAAAGCTGTCACGTTCTCTTTCCTTTAAGAACATTTAACAATCTATCCTAACACCAGTTCTCAGCCCTAATTCCAAGGAAACCCAACCCTAATCTTATCCCTTTGCAAATGAAAATGATACTAGGGTTAGGGTCAGGGGTGGGTTCTAAATTTTTTTACTACCGATTCTGTGGGTGTGGATTATTTTATGGGCGTGGCTTGATGGTCATGTGACAATTATTTAGGATTTAGCAGAGGTACTGGTCTACCAGGCTTTTAACTGCTTGCAGAGCTGTACCGATCTACCCATTTATTTTTGCAGGCACTGATCTACTCATGTATTTTTGCAGGCACTGATCTACTTATTTGTTTTCTTTCAACACTGATCAGTTGTAGGGCAGCCCTTTGAAGCCCCACAGCAAGAGTTTAAACAGTTTTTTTCCCTCTATCCATCAGCTGGGACTCAGGAGGCAGCAATAGATTGGGGGTGGGGCCAAATAAAAGGTAAGAATAATGTGGGAGGGGGTGGGGGGGCAGAACCAGTTCGGTGACGTCATATTGTCACTGCTACCAGCTCGGGAAAACCGGGCCGAACCAGGAGGAACCCACCGCCTAGGGTTAGGTCTCCTTAGAGTCAAGTGTTAGGAATATATTCTTAGAGGTTGTCAAAAAACCAGAAATCTAACTCCACCTCTAAGCCTAAAACTAAGTCTAGTTTCATTTTCAATATGAAAGGAATTTTCTTTTTTGTAAAAACAAAAAGTGTCAGGTTCCCTTTCCTTTGAGAACCTCCAAGAATCTAAGCCGAACACCATTTTGCATCCCTGACACCAAGCAGACCTAACTCTAATCCTAATCTTAGTTTCATTTTAATTGTTAATGGGATTTCCCCATTTTTTTACTGCAGAGTCCGAATGAAAAGCTGTCATGTTCCCTTAACTGAGTATCTCCAAGAATCTAAGCCTAACAACATTTTTCATTCCTGTCACTAAGGAGACCTAACCCTAACCCTACTTCTATTTTAATTGGTTAATAGGATTTTCCCATGTATTTCAGTGCCATCCACAAAAGAGTCCAAACGAAAAGCTATCAGGTTCATTTTTCTTTGAGAACCTCCAAGAATCTACCCCAACACCATTTTTCATGTCTGACAAAAATGAGACCTAATCCCACTTCCGGTTCCGGTCCCGGAGGCGATGGACACTGATCGGGCTAGCTCTGGCCCCAGTGTCCGATCCCCCCCATCTGGAGGCCCTATGGGCCAAACGCTCTAATATTGGGGCATTTGCCGTTTGAGGGCGGCTCGCCAGGGGTCCCCTGCCTCACATCCAGGGGCCGGGAGGCCGATGCTGGCGCGCCCGAGGCTCCAGCGGGGGAGGGAGGCGATCGGCGGCCTTTTCTGGGGCTGCTGAGGCGCCACAGCGCCTAAGGGGACCGGCGCTTACTTGCAAGACACAGCGGACTGGGAGCTGGTCGACCGGAGAGTTGAGGAGGCATGACGGAGTTTTAACTGCAAGGAGCAGAGAGCTGACAAGGCATCCTGGAGGTGGGGGGGGGGGGTTGGAGTCCCCCCCCCTTGTAGCTGGAAAGGTGCCCTGGCTGAGAAGTAGGGGGAAAGAAATGGAAAAAAACCCCTTCCTTTGCTGACTTTTTCTTGAGGATGGCTGAATCAGAATTTGTTAAAGAGGTCTGGTGGCCTCTCTTCCCGGTGGAGAGCTATGGCGGCGGTCCGACTTCCTGCTTCTTTATTTACGACTGAAGACATTACCCACCTCTAGCTTCCTGTTTGACTTACTCTGTACTCCGGACTCGTTGCTCCTGTGAGCGCCCACTGGTGGATATTGGAAAAATTATACCGACTGTCAATCCCTCTTTCTTTCCTGGAGGCTTGTTTTTTGGGATTTTTCATCTTCTATCATTGCAAGATGGCCAAGGGCCACAAAACAACAGCAGCTGACATGGAAAAAATTTTGGAAAGACTGGCAAAATTGGATCAGAAATTGGATAAATTGGATGATTTACAAAAAGGATTATCTGAAATTAAATCTGAAATGACACTTACGAAAAAAGATTTAAATGATGTTCAACAGCTGGCAGAGCAAAACAAGAAGAAGATGGGGGTCTGGAGGGGGAGGTACGGGCACTCCAGCGGGTGGAAGAAGGGAGAGGAAATGCAATGCTAACTTTACAATTGGATAAGATGTCTTATTTTTTCAGGTTTCAAAACGTGGAACAACTCGACCAGGAAAACTTGAGAGAAGTGATGGTCAAAATGTTGGGTGAATTTCTTGAAAGAGATTTGGAGTCTACTGGAAGGGATGTGGATCTGGTGTATAGAGTAAACTCACAATTTGCAATTTTACATAGTGTCCCAAGAGAGGTCCATATTAAATTTGTAAGAAGGGAACTGAGAGATGAGATATTGAGAAAACAAAGACTGGGGGCGCTGGTGTACAGGGGCAAGGAGGTCACCATCCTAAAGCAGATTCCCAGACAGGTACGAGAATTAAGGAGAAAATATTTTTTATCAAACAAGTTGTACCTTAAGGGAGTAGGCTTTAGGTGGTTGATTCCGGAGGGTTTGATGATTTTCTGGAAGGACAGTAGGAAGAAAATTAATAACGTAGCGGAGGCTAAGGCCTTTTTTGAGCAGCATAAGTCCTTCCTAGAGGGAGAAGATACAGGAGCTGAAGAGGGGGAAGTATTAGATGAACAAGGAGCGGGGGCGGGCGGGGCTGTGGCGGCCCGGGAGGAGGGGGGAGGCCAGGCCATGGTTCTAAGAGCTAGAGCTAGGAAATGAAGAAAGGAGGGGAATCTATTATCTAATGTTTTTTTTTTGATATCTCTTTTTACTCTTCCTTTTCATTGTACTTTGTATAATATTTTGGTTATTGGCTTTCTTTGCTTGTATAACTTTTATATAATCCGGTTGTTTGTTTTGACTTAACATAATAACGTCTGTTGTGTGAGAATTTAAAAAAGAGAAAATAATAATTTAAATATCTTTTTTATAAAGATATTGAAAATTCAACACATTGTAAACTATAATATTGTATATTTTTAACCAATAAAAACTTTTCTTATAAAAAAAAATGAGACCTAATCCTAACCCTAATCCTTATTTTAGTCCTAGTTTCATTTTGATTGTTAATGGCATTTTCCCATGTATTTCCTTGCGGCCCACAAAAGAGTCCGAATGAAATGTTTTCACATTCTCTTTCCTTTTGGAACCACCAAGAATCTAAGTCTAACAAAAAAATTCATCCCTGACATTAAATAGACCTAATCCTAATCCTAGCCCTAGTTTAATTCTCATTGGTTAATGGGATTTTCCCATGTATTTCACTGCAGCCCACAAAAGCGTCCAAATGAAAAACTGTTATGTTTTCTTTCTTTTGGGAACAACCAAGAATCTAATTCTAACAAAATGTTTCAGCCCTGACATGAAATAAACTTAACCCTAACCCTAACCCTTGTTTCATTCTCATTGTTAATGGGATTTTCCCATGTATTTTACAGCGACCCACAATAGAGTCTGAACGAGAAGCTGTCAGGTTCCTTTACGTTGAGAACCTCCAGGAATCTAAGCTTAACACCATTTTTCATCCCTGACACCAAGGAGACCTAACCCTAATCCTAACCCTAGTTTCAATTTCATTGTTAATGGGATTTTCCCCTGTATTTCACTACGGCCCACAAAGAAGTCCAAACAAAAAACTGTCAGGTTCTCTTTCATTTGGGAACCACCAATAATCTAAGCCTAACAAAATATTTCAGACCTGACATCAAATAGACCTAATCCTTATCCTAACCTTAGTTTCATTTTCATTGTTAATGGGATTTTCTTTTCTTTTTTTTAAATTTGATTTATATGCCGCCCTTCTCCGGAGACTCAGGGCGGCTTACAATGCACTAAGCAATAGCCTTCATACTTTTGTATATTTATACAAAGTCAGCTTATTGCCCCCACAAACTGGGTCCTCAATTTACTTACCTTAGAAAGGATGGAAGGCTGAGTCAACCTTGAGCCTTGGCGAGATTCGAACCTGCAATAATTGCAGGCAGCTGGGCTTTAGACCACTGTACTATTGCAGGCTAACAGGGCTTTAGACCACTGTACTATTCAAGGCTCTTCTGTATTTCACTGCTGGCCACAAAGGTGTCCAAATGAAAAGCTGTCAGATTCTCTTTACTTTGGGAACCTTCAGGAATCTAAGCCTAACACCATTTTTCATCCCTGACACCAAGGAGACCTAACCCTAACCCTAACCCTAGTTTCATTTTCATTGTTAATGGGATTTTCCCACTATTTCCCCCTTTTTGCCATAATAAGCGTGGGAGACAAACACACCTTTACTGGCAAAAGATTAAGCATTGATCAAACTGTTAATGCAAAGGGGAAGGCATTGATAGCGGCATCAGAAAAGTATTCCTTCAGTGGCTCCCAAGTGGAGAGCTTTCAACCCATGAAGGTCTAGTAGCCAGGGCAAAAGTTCTGGAAAGGAATTTACATTATCCAATTTTTATGCCAATTATTCTCAGATATTTGATGTCACTTTCTGTGAGCTTTTCTTCAATCACTCCCCCCCCCCCCCCCCACTCTTCTCTTAACAGAAGTTCCTGCACTCTGGCCTACCTCCTTACTTTCCAGGTTCTATTGGTAGAACAGATATTTATGTGCTTAGGAAAGGCACAGAGGGAACAGGATCCAGCTGTGGCAGTGGGAGGATTCCTAAACACACCCACATACAGGCACAGACACACAGCCTCCTTTGCCTCCTGGGCTTTTAAAGTTAAATTTTAGAGGTACTCACCAGGGGTGGGTTCTACTTACCTTTACTACTGGTTCACAATGGGGCCGTGTGCGCACTCTTCTGCGCATGTGCAGAAGCATTTTGCTAACATGAGTGGGCTGAGCTTCCTGTCAGTTTTACTACCGGTTCTATAGAACTAGTGCGAACCGGGGGCAACCCACCACTGGTACTCAGCTTCTTTCCAAGCAGCCTTTGAGCTCAAAACTCCATTTACTGCTCTTGCTCCAAATGGCCAAGGTCTGGGGGAACCTTGCCCACAGTCTACAGCCGGCAATGTGGAGGCTTATCTGGGCCAGGTCCATTGGTCAGGTTAGCTTAGAGTCCCATCTGGGTCGCCAAAATGTTGGAAGGACAATCCATCTGGGTCAGTTCCAAACTGGGAGACAGACGCTGGAAACAACATGGAGGCTGATTGGAAAGAAAGTTTAATAATGAACAGAACCAACAGCAGTTCTGGGTCAGCTGAACAACTAGATAGATGAGTCCCAGGATTTTTTATACAGGTCCTGAAATGCTGCTGGGGGGGGTTGTGCAATGAAGGGGTTTGTGTTCTGAAAGGGTCTTGGGCAATTCCTATTGTGGCTAATGGCTTTCATCCTGTGCTGGATTTTGGGTGAGGGGCTGCTGTACTAATCCTACCATTTTATTTTTGTTAGCTGTCAAACTTTGCTGCAAGGAGTTTCAAAATATCTTGGCTTGAATGGATTTCTGCCTGCAGTGTTTGCTTTGCTTATGAATAGAGCCATCTAGAATACTTGGCTTCCTCCTTCAATAAGCTCTTTATCTCCTTATGTGTTGGCATCTGCTGTGGGCTATTAAGAAAGACTGGGGGCTGCTTTCTGCCTCTAAAACATGTTTCTCCATTTCTCCTTTAGGGAAATACAATGTTCTGCCTTTTTTAATATTTCCCAAAATATTTCATTCTTCTGGGAGGAGGGGGCTTCCCACAACTGGGAACTGGTGTTAGGGATAGATTTTTAGATGCAGTCAAGGGAAAGGAAGCATGGTAGCTTTTTGTTCAGACTTGTTTGTGTCCCAGAGTAAAATACAAGGTAAAATCCCATTGACAATGAAATTGGAACTAGGCTCATAGTTAGGGCTAGGTCTCCTTGGAGTCACAGATAAGAACCAATGCTAGGGATAGCTTCTTAGAAATTCTGCAAAGAAAGAGAACCTGATAGGTTTTCATTCTTTTTTTTGGACCACTGTTAAATGCATGGAAAAATCCCATTGACAATGAAAATGAAACTAGAGTTAGGGTTAGGGTAGGATCATGGTTAATATGTCTTTGGAATCAGGGCTGAGAACTGGTGTTAGGGATCAATTCTTAGAGGTTCTCAAAGGAAAGGGAATATCGCAATTTTTTGTTCAGATTTGTCTGTGTACCAGAGTAAAATACATGGGAAAATCCCTTTGCCAACGAAAACAAAATTAGCTTAGGGTTAGGTCTCCTTAGACTTATGGCTGAGAACTCATGTTCTTGTTAGATTCTTAGAGGTTCTCAAAATAAAGTGTACTTAACAGCTCTTTGTTTGGACTTTTTTGTGGGCTGCAGTAAAATGCATAGGAAAATCCCATTGACAGTGAAATTAAAACTAAAGTTAAGGTTAGTGTAAGGCTCAGATCTCCTTGATGTCAAGGCATAAAACTGATGCTAGGGATAGCCCGTCAGAGGTTTCCTAAGGAAAGTGAACATGAAGATTTTTATTCGAACTTCATTGTGCACCATCATAAAATGCACAGGAAAACGCACTGCCAATGAAAATGAAACTAAAGTTAGGGTTCAGGTTGAGGTGAGTATTAGGCCTCCTTGGAGTAAGGGCTGAAAATTAATATTAGGGATAGATTCTCAGAGGTTTCCCAAGGAATGAGAACATGGTAGTTTTTGTTCAAACTACACTGAGGATCACCATGAAATACACTAGAAAATCTTACTGCTAATGAAAATGAAACTAAACATAGGGGTAGGGATAGGGGTAGGTCCAGTGTTGAAATGTAAACTTTGTTACTACCGGTTCTGTGGGTGTGGCTTGGTGGGGGGTAATGTGACTGGGTGGGCGTGGCCAACTTTTTTTTTTTTAACTTTTAAAAGCATTTTTTCTACAACTTCTTCGGATGAAGAGGTTGTAGAAAAAATGCTTTTAAAAGGCTCTGATGATTGTGTGGCTCAGCTGGGATCGTCAGAGCCTTTTAAAAGCATTTTTTTACAACCTCTTCAGCCAAAAATGCTTTTTAAAGGCTCTGACGATCCCAGCTGAGCCACACAATCATCATATTGTAGTAAGGGAATATTATAGTAATGATGATGATGAATGCGGGTCCAGATAGGTGACCATTGAAGGGCTCTCTTTACTCAAAGTATTACAAGCAGGAATTGTGTTTAAATGTATCCAACTAGAAAGGGGACCATATCAGTCGAACTCCTTTTGGCTAGAACAAACATCATAAAGAGGCCCCCACATGTCAGAAGATAGAAACAAACAGTGACATATAGCTATGAGAGGAGGATTCTCATCCTTGAAGATTTCCTTTTATCAACAAAAGATACTTTAACTATCCACCCTTCACTGAACAGTTGAATTATGATTGTTTTGGTCAGGATATTGTAAAACTTTTGTAATTAGGAAATGTCTCTTTGATGTAACAAATGTTTCTAAATGAAAACTGCTGAGTTCACAGAATCCTTTGTTTGAAACAGTATAAAGACCAGGGTCCCCGACCCATAATTTTGTTCAGACTTCCAGGTATGAATCGGACTCTGAACCTTATTGCAATAATAAAATCTGATTCTGTTTGCCCTTTGGGATGACTCTCAATCTCTTCATTCTATAACAATCAGAGGCTTTTTTTTTTAACTTTTAAAAGCATTTTTTTTACAACCTCTTCAGCCAAAGAGGTTTTAGAAAAAAATGCTTTTAAAAGTTAAAAAAAAGCCTCTGATGATCGCGCGGCTCAGCTGGGCATGGTGGTGGGGGGGCAGGGATTTTTGCTACCGGTTCTCCGAACCACCTGCCGCCATCGCTATCGGATTGGGCGATCTGATCCGAACCGGGAGTATTTCACCCCTGGTTAGGTCTCTTTGGAATCAGAGCCAAAAAGTGATATTAGGGACAAATTCTCAGTATTTTCCGAGGAAAGGGAACCTAACAGATTTTGTTTGAACTTCTTTGTGGACCACAGAAAAATACATAGGAAAATCCCATTGCCAATAAAAATGAAAATTGGATTAGGGTTAGGTTTCCTTGGAGTCAGGGCTGAAAACTGATGTCGTGGCTAGATTCTTAGAGGTTGTTAAAAGAAAGAGAACACGGTAGCTTTTGGTTCTCACTCTTTCTGGACCGCAGAAAAATGTACGGGAAAATCCTATTGACAATAAAATTGAAACTTGAGTTAGGGTTAGAGTTAGGTCTCCTTGGAGTCTGGACAGAAAACTGATGTTGAAGATAGGGGAGAGTTTCCTAAGAAAAGTGACCATGACTTGTTTTTGTTTGAACGTCATTCTGCACTGTAAAATACCTCAGAAAATCCATTGCCAATGAAAATAAAATTAGGATTAGAGTTATGTTTAGGGTTAGGATTAGGTCTCCTTGGAGTCATGGCTGAAAAATGATGTTAGGGATAAGGGCTTCCTAGGGACAGAAAACATGACAGTGTTTCATTCTTCTTTGTGGGCCACAGTAAAATATATAGGAAAATCCCTTTGCCAAATAAAGTGAAATTAGGGTTAGGGCTGAGGTTAGGTCTCCTCAGAGTCAAGGTTGAAAACTGATGTTAGGTATTGATTCTTATATGTTCTCTAAGGAAAGCAACAATGACAGCTTTTCCTTCAGATTTGTTTGTGGACCACAATAAAATACATGGGAAAATCCTATTGTCAAAGAAAATTAAACTGTAGTTAGGCTTAGAGTTAGGATAGGTTTAGGTTTCCTTGGAGTCAGAGCCAAAAACGGATATCAAGGGTAGATTCTTGGAGGTTCTCTGAAGAAAGAGAATGAGACAACTGTTCGTTTGAACTTCTTTGTGGACCACTGTAAAATACACAGAGAAATTAGGTGGCTAATGAAAATTAAAGTAGGGTTAGGGTTAGTTGGTTCTCTTTGGAGTCACGGCTGAAAGCTGATGTCAGGGATAGATTCTCAGAGGTTCTCTAAGGAAAGTGACGGTGCAAGTTTTTTATTCAGACTTTTTTTGTGGACCAAAGTAAAATACATTGGAAAATCCCATTGCTAAAGAAAATTAAAGAATATTGGAAATTCCTGCTCAGAGAGCAGTTCATGGACATGCACCATGGTTACTCTATCCCAGTGATGGTGAACCTATGGAATGCATGCCAAAGGTGGCACACAGTGCCCTCTCTGTGGGCACAGGAGCCATCGCCCCAGCTTGGCTTTGCTGCACATGCATGCGTGCCTCCCACCAGCCAGCTGGTTTTGGGTCTCTGTCATGCATGCACGGGGGGCGGGATGCACATTGGGGGCCACGCAGGCATCCTTGGGGGGCGCAAGCAGGGGTGCCACACATGCATGCAGGGAGCACATGCGGGGGGCTGCACGCGCATGTGGGGGCACGTGCGGGGGTGCGCACGCATGCGGAGTGGGGCGCATGCATGGGGCCACGTGTACATTGCACTCATGCACACTTTGGGCACTTGGTCCGGAAAAGGTTAGCTATCACTGCTCTATCCCCTAGCTTTCCTGGACTAATCTCTCTCTCCCTGCCTTCCATTCATCCACTTAAAACATAACATCTCTATCTATTGTGCTGCTCCACTTATGATTTCACCTTGTTCTCCATTCTTTCTTCTATTTTTGTCTAATCATGTACCTTAAAGAGCACCCAGCACTAGGGACAGCTATTTCCCATATACCTCCAGATTCCTGCCCTTCCTAACATTATGAATTATTGTCCTTTTTAGTTGGCAGCAAGGAAAGTTGAAGTTTTCCAATTCTGTGTAGTGGAATTCAATACAATTTCAGAATGTTTTTCAGTAAAAAATGCAACCAGAAAACGAGGCTTATTTACTGGTGGCTTAACAGCAATGGGAGTTATCTCAGTTTTAATTTTTCGTACACTACTGAGAAATCTTCTAATGGGTAAGGTTTAACTTAATTTTCTTAAAGAAATATAAGTCATATCTTGAATGATTATCAAAACTTTAAAAAAAATAATTTCAGATAAGTGGATGTCCCCCTTTCAATCTCTTGCTTTTTGTTAGAAGAAATAAAGATGCTTCCCCGACTTTATAACCTTTTGGTTTTGAATTAAGGGCAGTTTTGCACATTCTCTTTTCTGCTGACTCTGCTTCTAAGAAGTGCTCCCGGCCTGCAAAACAGCATTTGGCAAGCATGTAAGGCATGATAATCTTCTCATTTAAGCACCCCCAGAAAGCAACCTGGCTTTTCAAGAGTGCTTCATACCAAAGCAAAGTGAGAAGGGATGTCAGGTCTATGCAAATCCTCCAACGGAGGGAAATCACTGCCCAAATAATGAAAAGACAGCTGTGCCATTTTTGTTCCTGGAAACAAACACACAGGATTGCACACTTCTAATGTGATTCTCACTGTTAAACAAAACAACACTGCTTCTGGACTCTAGTACAATTGAATGATTCCTTTGCATCAGCTCACTGCTTAAGGCAGTGTCCAGTAGGCATTTGTGCATAACATTCTGAGAGTGAGATGGGCAATATTTAATTTAGATAGAGATTGATAAATGATATTTAATGAGAGATAGAGGAGAGTGAAAGAGAGAGATGAGAAGAGACAGATACAGATGATACAGTAGATAGACAGATGATAGAGATAGATAGATAGATAGATAGACAGACAGACAGACAATACGTAGGGAGAGAAAGAGAGATAGAGAAATAGAGATAGATAGAATCACAGAATCATAGAGCTGGAAGGGACCTTGGAGATCTTCTAAATCAACCCCCTGCTCAAGACAAGAATCCAATAGATGATTAGATAGATAGATAGATAGATAGATAGATAGATAGATAGATAGATAGATAGAT
>WNWU01000020.1:4918046-4981348 GCA_012654045.1 Ptyas mucosa
TATGCTATGCTATGCTATGCTATGCTATGCTATGCTATGCTATGCTAATATATTATGCTCAGTTTTAACTGTTTTATTGTTTCTCTGAAGTAGTTGTAAATTCACATGTATATATTAAAAATGGATTGTTTTCAGATTGTCTTTTTTAAAATGGATTGTTATAATTTGCCTAGGGAATTGAAGAACAACCTACAAACAACCCAATAAATCAGCATTAAAACCAAATCCTAATGCTTTGAATCTCTGGATGGGGCCCCAGAGATGAAAAGATGCAGTCATATTTTTAAGAGAAGGCTTCTCAAAGCAGAAGCAGACACGTGCCTGGTGATTCCCTTTGGTTCTGTGAAGCACTGTGCATAGGGGCATCTCTATAGGATGGGCACAAGAGCACCTTGCCATTCCTCACTCTCAGCGTTGCAGAGGGAAAAACTGTGTCTGTGCATACAGAGTGGTGCAAATACTTCCCTATCTCTATCTCTCCTTCTCCCCATGCACATGCATGCAGGCACACACACACACACACAATCATCCATCATAATGATGGGCATTTTGTAAGTGTCTTTATAAAGGTTAAAGCAGCCCTGGGTTTCCCTTACTGCAATAGGGAAGCACAATTTGTTCCTTATTCCAGTGAGGCAGTATTAACACGCAGAAAGAAAATACTAGATGCCACAGCCCAGGGATTTTGAGAGCAGGATCTAATAAGTTTCAGAGACTGCTTTCTAGGACCAATCATTGTTCTTCAACTACTCCAAGAGTCTGAAAGGGAAAAATCCACTTCTACATCGTGCAGGAAAACTTCACCAATGTGTCCATGTAGAGCCAGCTACCTGGTGATACTACGTGAGCTTGGTTCTTGTCAGTAAGGGCTCTTTGAGAACGTTGGACAACTTCTCAATCCATTTTAATTTGTGAGATATCCTACCAATCCGAGGTCATTGAGCTTGGGCTTTCTATCTTCTGGCCTGTGCTTTATTAGTAATATCAATTATAGTGCCGGATGTATGCTAAGTGGGGAGGGATGGATACTTAGCATATGAAGTAATAGATAGAAAACTAACACAGATCAGAACAACTTAACCAAGACACAAATCATGAAGCAATTCCAGTGCTGTCAACATATCTTCTTCACATTCAAAAGGGAAATGTATGAGAAAATAAAAGGGACGCCCATGGGATCCCCAATATCGGGAGTCATTGAATAAACTATCCTGCACAGACTAGAACACCATGCATTTCAAAACTACATATCTAAATTTTGGTGCCTCTATGTGGGTGACACATCTGTCATCATCAAAAGAAATGCACTGAAAGACTTTCATACCCTACTGAACTCCGTCTTCCCAGACATACAATTCACAATAGAGGAAGAAACGGCTAGAAAATGACCATTGTTAGATGTGCTTGTCAACAGGCAGGAAGATGGAAGCCTAAAAATCACGGTTTATCGCAAGATCACCAGTGCTCCACACATTCTTAGTTTCAACAGTAACCATCCACTGTCACACAAAAAGAGTTGTGTCAGAACATGATATGGCAGGGTGAGAACCTACTGTAGTACCTAGCAAGTTAAACAACTGGGGAGCAGGTACCTACGTGAACAATTCAGGCAGAATGAGTACACACAAGCATTTATTACAAGATGCCTGTGCAACGCAAGGAGTGAAAGGAAGAAATAAGGTACAAGACCAACTATATGGCACACCCTGCCATACATCGGAAGCGGTAGAATGCAGCTTCTGAGACCTGTAAGTGGGCATCACACACTGCCCAGAGGCTACCATATGAGGACAAACCACATATCGCTTGGAGATGGGAGATACTCCTAATATAATCTACTGGATTCCTTGCATGGATTGCCCCTGTGACTAAGGACCGACAGGGAGGAGGTTAACTACCAGATTGCAAGAACACAAGCAAGCAGCCAGACAAGGAGACTCAAACTCATTGATAGCTTCATAGTGCAATGAACAAGGACATACATTCAATTTCATAGCTACTAAGATTGTTGGCCGAGCAGGTACAAAGATAGCCAGGGAAATGATTGAAGGCTGAAAAACGGCTGGAAAGATTTATATTCTTTGGATATTCCTTGAAAGAATATAAATCCTTTCATTTCCCACCATTCAGTTAGAAGTAAAGAAGCTTCTTGGATGAGAAGCAAAATGTTTTCAAGGAAAAAAACCAAGAAAATCCAAATGCCTTTTGGAAAAGCACTTTTGGGACAACCATGACCTGGATGGTTGAGAATCTCCGTAGACATTTACTTATTTCTAATGAAAAGGAACCAACTTAATGCTGCATCCAGTCCTGACATGAGGGGTATCCAGACAAGACCAAAATAGATTGCATAAGTTCCAACTTGAAAATTGCAAATGTACAGCCACGTGTATAATTGTTATGGGGTAGGAAACCCAAGAGAGAAAGATGAATATTAGTGGCCATACAGAACTGTAATCCATGCAAGCTGCATCTTATTGCACAACTGTTTCCTGCACACCGATCCCTGTACACATCCTATCTAGATTGCAATTTATTGCAGACGGTGTTATAGGCTATAATTGTGCCTGTTGCTTAGCTCAGCTATTTCATGCTGTACCCAACCTGTTCTCCAGGAAATCAAGGTGACTCACATAGGATTTTCATTTTGCATTTGATTCCCATAACTGGCCTTCCTGTGAGGTACCAGTAGCAGTGGTGGGTTGCCCCCAGTTTGGACCGGTTCTATAGAACTGGTAGTAAAACTGGTGGAAGGCCCATTGACCCGGACGTCATCAGAAGCCATCTGCGCATGCGCAGAAGAGCGCACGCACGCATGCGAGCGAAGCAAGTGGGCATGATGCGAACCGGTAGTAAAGGCAAGTAGAACCCACCCCTGACCAGTAAGTATCTTTGGCTGAAAGGTAGTGACTGGGGCTTCTACAGTTGAGAGTGGGCTTGGACTTGTTTCTCCACAGTCCTAATCCATGATCTACTATTTTAATCACATTGGATCTCTTTTGCGTTGCAGTCCACCAAATTCATCAGTGGGTCTGCTGCACATAAGGCACATTCGGAACCTGGGATGTACAGGAAGAAGCTGGTAAGCACAGCCTATATATCCTGGTTTTTCTGTTGCATGAAACAAAGGCAGTTCTAAGGAAAGCCCCCCCGCCCCCACTCATCAGAGGAAGGATTCCCTTGGCGCTTGAGCTAACTTGAGCCTTTTCCTTGAGGTCTCTGGCTATCTGCCACATCGCCTGGATGCCCCCAACCAGGCGTCCTGCTAATTAGCAGGGGTTCCACTTCCAGAGGCCTCTCCTCTCCCTACTGTTCAGCTTCCTTCTAATTAATTCACTTGTGCTGCTCATTAGGATCAGCCTGCAGAAGACTTCCAATACAGTCTTTCCAGTGGTCTCTGGGCTACAAAGGAAACAGCTTGACTGGCTGGCTGGTTAGAGCCTCCTTCCCCCCCCCCCTCCGTTCCCCCCATCAAGCAAAGCCGAGTAGAAGGGAGGAGGGGAAAGCAATTGTCTTTAGCCAAGGTGGAGCTGAAGATCAGAGCATCGATCCTATGACAATCCCCTCAAATATATTCTGCTCAGCCGTTGCACCGAGGATAAGGGCGGGAGGCAAGCATAATTTGCTGCACAAACATTGCTGGCTGGCTGGTTTGGGTTTCCCCCCCCCCCTTTTAAGAATTGCATTGATCCTAGTATATAAAGCATCCATAAATCCATCTAATATCCTAAGTTGATTGATTATTGCCCTTTGAAAAGACTCTGTCCAGGACTGCAGGTTTTAAAATGATACTAATAAATTACATATATTGTTGCAGAAATGGGAGGAAGTGGGTTCTGCAGGTGGGTCAGCAGGAGAAAGAGGGACCAGAAACATGGAGCACAGCAGGGCCTCAGAACGGGAATTGTCCAATGCCCCAAATCAAAGAATCAGTGTGATAACAACACAGCAAACCAACGCAGGGCAAAAACAAACAAAGGATGACCAGTTGAAGCGTAACAAAATCTCACACATAAAGGAAAGAGATGCCAACACACACACACACACACACACACACACACACAAAACCACAACAGAGAGATGAAGCAAACAATGATTAGGTGAAAGAAAGACAAATGTTCATACATCGTAGAATAAGTAAGCAATTGCACAAAATAATTCAGCCAAACATTCCCTAGGAAAAAAAAAGTTTCATTCTTACAAGAAGCACAAAAATGGAACCCCAGGCTGCCAGAGATGTAAGAAATTAAACCCTGCTCAACCATGTGCATTGTTTACATGTACCCAATTTGAGACCAAGTAGGTTTTTCACAAGGACAGCAGAGAGTAAAACAGAGAATAACAACAGGATGCAAAGGTGCACGCTTCGCAGACACTGGCTAGTAGTGGCAAAGCCCTCAGTGACGAAAAAAATCACACTTTTCTTTCCTATACAGGCAGAAACTAGCACAACAATGGAGGCCCAGCCTACAAAGAGCAGGAGGAGATGTGAGATGCAGGACCACCCCTCATTTCAGTAAAAAAAAAAAAAAAATCAAGTGGGCGCTGCTTTCACGAATACAGAGAAATTATCTCTCTCTGTCACCTAGCCCCGCCCATGGTGCACAACAATAAAACCTTGCATTTTTCTAGTCTTCCCCCCCCTCTTCCTTTTTAATTGCCTAGAAAAATGCAGACTCTAATCCCTCCTGAAGGAAATCTAGCCTCCTGGGAATTCCGAGGGCAAAAGCTAAATTTTGCATAAAGAAGCGGCATTCAGCAAAGACGGTAAAAATTCAAGAAAGATGGTAAAAGAGCAACTCATAAATCAGCCAGCTTCTTCAGGTTGGGGAGAGATGGGAGTGTGAATGACAGCTGCTAGGGGCAGAGGCATGTTGCGATTGAGATGTATTGGAGTCTCTGCGTTGTTGCCTTCTGGGTGAAAACACCGCAAAGGAGCCCTCTGATACAGCTCCGTTTTGTCACATGCCAGGGAACAAATCAATGTTAAAAGTTGTGTGGAGGGGAACATAAGATATTAAACGGGGGTAGGGGGGGTGGGGAGGGATAGGAATGGATGCAGAAAGTGTATGAGAATGCAAGTGAGCAGAAATTCTAAGATGAGGTTAGCACCTGCTTAGCTTAGTGGTGTACAACACTAGGTAGCAGCAACAAGGTGATAAGTGTAAAGATTTAAACGCTGCATATTAAAATACATATTTATGCATACATACAAACACATAGAAGTGAATTCACACGTCAATCCCCCAGCCCAGACTAATATCATCTGTGCAAGGATGACATCAGTCTCCCAGACAGAACTGAGACAGGCAGAATAGTTCAGCCATTCCTACTGTACAGAGGGAGTCCTTGTTTAGTGACTACCTCAGACAGTGAACGTTTGCAGTTACGAGGGTGATGAAAATGTAACTTTGCAACAGTGGTGAAATCCAATTTTTTTTACTACCAGTTCGGTGGGCGTGGCTTATGGGCATGGTGTGGCTTGGTGGGCGTGGCAGGGGAAGGATACTGCAAAATCTCCATTCCCACCCCACTCCAGGGGAAGGATACTGCAAAATCTCCATTCCCTCCCCACTCCACGGGAAGGATATTTCAAAATTTCCATTTCCACCCTGCTTTGGGGCCAGTCAGAGGTGATACTTGCCGGTTCTCCAAACTACTCAAAATTTCCGCTATCAGTTCTCTAGAACCTGTCAGAACCTGCGGGATTTCACCCCTGCTTTGCAACCAGTGCAATTTATGACCTTCGTAGGTCGGCAAAGCAAAGGAAAGCTGAAGCAAGATTGTTTTGCTTAATGACTGCTTTGCTTAACGACTGAGTTGCCAGTCCCAATTGTGGCTATTAAACAAAGGGTATGTGCTCAGTATAAGGCAACCTTTCCCAGGCTGGCAGTTTTCAGATGTATTGGATTCAACCTGACACATCCAAGAGCTACTTTGGATGGGGCTGATGGAAGTCTCTGTTAAATCTGCTTGAAAGATCCCAGGTTTGGGGGGGGGGAACATTTGCACCACCCATCTTTGGGATTTGCTAGCCACATACTGCAGCTCTACTTCCTCATCAACATTCCCATAGAACAGGGGTCTCCAACCTTGGCAACTTTAAGACTTGTGGACTTCAACTCCCAGAATTCCTCAGCCAGCAAAGCTGAGTTGAAGTCCATAAGTCTTAAAGTTGCCAAGGTTGGAGATCCCTGCCATAGACGACCCAGAAGAAGTTTCCAATAGAGTTCTTCCTGCAGGAAGAAAATATATGTGTTACCACCAGGGAGATTGATTGATTGGTTGATTGAATGAATGAATTATGAATCTACTAGTCTGCTTTAGGGGACTCTAAGCAAGTTTATAAAAGCAATGACAGCAATAGTACAGTACATTGAGTAAAACCAAAACATTTATATTATATTATTAGTCATTACATATCTGGTTCCAGAGGCTTTCCAGAAGGGTCAGATCTTTGCAAGTTTCCAGGAGGCTATGAAAATGGAAGTCATCCCTACCTTGGGGTGATGGCAGAGGGGGAGGCGGTTGAATTATTCCAAAGGAGGAACCCTCCAGAGAGAACACCTGGTTTTTTTTAATGCCACACAGGCATTTGTTATTACAGGTAGCCCTTGCCTTACAACCTTTCATTTAGTGACCATTTGACATTACAACATCACGGAAAAAAAGTGACTGGTGAGCATTTTTCACACTTACAACCGTTACTGTGGTCACGGATGCTTGATCACTGGCATGTATTTATGACGATTGCCATATGACATGGAGTCATATGATCACCCTTTGCGACTTACTGACAAGAAAAGTCAGTCGGGAAGCCAGATCCACTTAACAACCATGTTATTAACATAACAACGGTGGCAAGAAAGGTTGTAAAATGGGACAAAACTCACTTAGCAACTGTTTTGCTTAGCCACAGAAAATTTGGGGTCAATCATAAATCAAGGACTACCTGTGTTGGGGGGGATTAATTCCACTTGTAAATCAGTCTAGTATCTCCAGCCACATTCTTTTTTATTTAATGCTTGTTTATCAAACATATACATGTGCTTCAGATTCAGATCCAGTTTAAAAATATTTCCTTCCTTACTCTCTCCCTCCTTTCCTCCCTCCCTTCCTTTGAATGCTGTAGATTAGAGAGCAAAGTGACTCTTCTAGAAAAGGAACTGCAACATTTCCATTTAAAACTCAATCTGTTTACCTAATATCAAGCTTATAGCAACTGATAAAACTGAAACAGAAGGAAAGAAGGCAGAACAACATCCAAACTCACTTATTCACCACCCTTCCAAAGGACATCAACATATATTGATTATATAATAGAAGGAAGATGCCAATGAACTGAGAGGAGATATATATATATAAAATTTATATTTCTCTGATAAAGAATTAAAGGGAAACTAGTATAGATCTATTTCAAGCTATTTAGCTGTCATCAGCTAGCCATACCCTTACTTGGATTTGAACTTAGGCTGCCTGCATGTTAGGCAGTTGTATTAACCTCTGAGCCACAAGTTCTCCTCCCTTCATCAACTTGAGTGAGGGGAGAGATTAAGTGTTTTTCTATCGAGGCACCTGGTCTACCCCAGCATGTGGGAGGGAGCATACTGTATCCCTTTCGCCTTTCAGCTCCAATCTAGGAGCCCTGAAGCAGTTGCATTGACGACAAACCATTTTATACCAAATTTATATTTCGCTGATAAAGAAATAAAGTTAAATTGTTTTCTTTATCAACGAAATATAAATTTGGTATAAAATGGTTTGTCGTCAATGCAACTGCTTCAGGGCTCCTGGATTGGAGCTGAAAGGCGAAAGGGATGCAGTATTCTCCCTCCCACGTTGGGGTAGATCAAGTGCCTCGATAGAAAAACACACACACACACACACATATATCCAGCGCTGTCCGAAGACCTGTGGTCATGTGGCCAGCATGATTAAATACCGAAGGCGCATGGAACAGCGCTCCGTTTATATATATACACATACATACAGTACATACATGTGTGTGTATAATACACACACCAGTGGTGGGTTGCTACCGGTTCGCCCCGGATTGCTCCATAGCAATGGCGGTGGGAGGCTCCGCCCACCTGCCTGGATGCTTCTGCGCATGTGCAGAAGCGTTGCACGCGCAGACACGTGTGCACGAGCAAACCGGTAGCAAACTAAATTGAAACCCACTACTGCCACACACACTGCAAACGTTCACTGTCTTAGGAATCGCCAACAAAGGACTCCCTCTGTAGGAATAACTGAACTATTCTGCCTGTCTATATAATATAAATATTTTGGTTTTACTCGATGTACTATTGCTTTGGGTTATGCTGTCTTTGATATGCTGTCGTGATTCAATAGAAGGAAGATGCCAATGAACTGAGAAAGGAAGTCTGTGTGTGTGTGTATGTGTGTGTGTGTGTGTGTAAAATATATGTGTTACCATCAGGGAGATTGATTGATTGAATGATTATGAAACTACTAGACTGCTTCAGGGACTCTAAGCAGTTTATAAAAACAACAGTGTGTGTGTGTGTGTGTGTGTGTGTGTGTGTGTGTGTGTGTGTGTATCGTGTGTGTTTGGTACATATGCACATTTTTTTGATCATTAGACAAATATAATTCTGCACATTCCAATATAAGTGCATTCATGAATGCGTGTATACAAAAGTAAGTATTCCTCTAGAACTATATATATTAGTGTAGTAATGGATTTAGAAATAAATGCAAACAGAGTTCTTTCTAATCGGACAGATCTAATGCCGGTCACATATACCTGCATGTTTCTGATGACTCCTGAACACACAGATCTTCATGCGGAAAAGTCTGCTTTGTTTTTTTGTTTTTTCTGTTCATTTGGTGAAATCTGCCTCCACGACATTAACAAAAACCAAGCCTTGCATTGGTATGCCTGTGGATTCGAATCTGAAGGGACAGAGAAAGGGCAAGGTAATGGCCATACAATGTTCTTAAGGCTTATAAAGAGAGAAGGAGCAGTGGATAATAAAACCATAACAGCACACTGACAGAAGGACTCTATACAGTGAAAGGTGAAAAGGATTGGCCTTTTTCGTAGTACCTGCTTTTAATAAAATATCGCCTTACTCTAGTATCCTGATCCAAAATTAGTTTCATAATAGTCAATCAAACAATTCAACCTGCCTCTGAACATTTTTCAGCACATTGGGTGTGTACTCTGATGTATATACAGGTACAGTTGCTCCCCTGCAACTTAAAATGTATTTATCATGCCCATATCCTCAACCTTCCTGGATATTCATTTATCACACACTTCTATAAACCAAAGGCAAACTTCAGAAAACACAGACACGCAGGCATGCGCGCGCACACACATCACTATTATTTGCCTGCCCAACAGATCCCATATTATTTCTTTCAAATGTGCATCCATATTTACGCATGGATTCCCCCCCCCCAATGCATGTTTATGAATGATTCCCATGTCAGCAGGAACAATCAGTCTGAATGGGGCATGTACTCATTCTCACGCATGTGTTCTGTTCGGGTTTCCTCAGCCGTCTCAATGTGTAGCTGCTGCCTCTGAAGTTTTAAGCCTGCCTCCTCCCACTATAGCATCTCAGCAAACTGAATCAGAGCGTTAAGGCACCTTTCTTTGTGCAGTGTGTGTGTGTGTGTGTGTGTGTGTGTGTGAGAGAGAGAGAGAGAGAGAGAGAGAGAGAGAGAGAGAGAGTGAGTTGGGTGTTTGGGGAGGGGGGAATAATTGATTAATTAATGAATGGGATGGCTTGCAGCCCCTCTAGGAGATTCCTGCTGGATCTGTCAGCTGTTAATCAATCTCCGTTGAGAGAGGCAAAGGAGGCACAAAGGTAGAGCACTTAATTGCAGGGGGGGAAATGATACAACCCCAGCATATAAAACACATCCTTAAACATGACTCCGGATGCCAGCGGGGCTGGGGGTTGGCTGGGATGTAGACAGAGTGAGCTGAGTCCAGGAGAGATGGAGGCGAGGGGGCACTAACTACAGGAGCTCTTCCTCCCTCAGCGATGCAAATGGCCAAGCCAGGCAGGCAGAGAGGCTTTATCATCCCTCAAGAGTCCTTCTTCCTTCCAAGACGGGATGGGGATGCTTGTCCAACTGGATTGTTACCATCAGAGGACGGAGGCCTCTGCCTGAGCATCTGCCCCAGGCTCAGGGAAAGCAAGCAGAAAGCCCAGCTGCCATGGATGATGGCAGGAGACCCTTCCAGACTTCAGACAGACCTGTCTCCACAGCTGAGCCGCTAAGCCTCCTTTGCGAAGCACCAGAGGTCGCTCTGGTTGGCTTAAAGCTACTTTTTGCATCTTGGACAGCTCAGTCTGATCTTCTCTTTTTGAGTTTATGGAAAGAGTCTTCTTGCATGTGGTAGGGAGGGGTGCTGGATGACCTGTTTGTTAGGAAATCCTGCTCTCTCCCTCTGGCTCTCCGTTGATGGCCATATGATATGGCACAAGAAGCCTAGAGCTGCTCCGTGGCCACCAGCTGAGATCTCCACTGGAGAAGAGAAAGGAAGGCATAGACAGAACTTACATATTCGCGCTCTCTAACACACAGACACACAGAGGCACACACACTGGCACACACATTCTTTCTCTTTCCATCTCCACCCCCTAACACATCTGCCGCTGCTGCTGTTGCTGCTGCTGCTGCTCTCCGGAAAGTAGGAGCGAGACAAAGTGATTCCTGCGAAAGAGAGCAGTTCTCTAGTGGAGGAAAGGCAGACCAAGGAGCAGAGCTGCACAACTTGGGACGGAGTTTGCCTTGTAAGGAAACCAGTGCTTCGTTGCCAAGGACAGGACATCGGAGGAGAGCATCACTCCAGGGACCCTTCAGGGGACACCTCCATCCGCGTGGTTTTTGACTCCAGAGAAACTTCCATCATTACCTCCAAAAGCGAAGACGATTTTTTAACCCTGGCCGCCTCCAGGCTGAGCCGCAAAAAAAGGGTCATTGGGGCCGCCATCGGGGTGGCCATGGTGCTGGTACTCTTGGTGGCCATCCCTTTGCTGGTGCACAGCTCCAAAACTACCTCCCACTATGAGATGCTGGGCAGCTGTCGCATGGTCTGTGATCCGTACACTCCCCAGACCCACGGGGCAGCTTCAGCAGAGGCAAGCCAAGAACTGGCTCTCATCTCACCGCCGCCTTATGTGTCTGGAGGGAAAGGAGACCCAGGGAGAAAGGCCAAATCTGGAATCCGTGGGCCGCCAGGACCTCCGGGGCCACCTGGGCCCCGAGGTGCAGCTGGAGAGCCGGGGAGACCAGGTCCCCCAGGCCCACCGGGTCCGGGTCCTGGAGGTTACATCCCATCTTTCTACAGCCCTAAAATTGCCTTTTATGCAGGATTGCGGAAACCACACGAAGGGTATGAGATCCTTCGTTTTGATGATGTGGTGACTAATGTGGGAAACTACTATGAACCATCAAGTGGCAAGTTTACCTGCCCTCTCCCTGGCATCTACTTCTTCACTTACCATGTGCTCATGCGTGGTGGTGATGGTACCAGCATGTGGGCAGATCTGATGAAGAACGGGCAGGTAAAGCAATGCTCTCTCTATTATCCCCAAAGTCTTTCTTTTCCACGGTCATTTTCTCCTGTTTTACCTTTCTCTCTTTTTCTGTATACAAATCTGTGTGAGTTCCTTTTCTGTTGCCTCTGCCTCTTCCCAATTAATTTCCTCTACTCCTAAGTCTCATTTTACTGATTGGTGTAGCCTATTATAACTACCTGTTCTTCATTCTACCTGTTCAAATTTAGGACCCCTCCCACTCCAACAATTAACCATTACTAGCTCCTCCTCTTTTAAACCCTAACTCCTTCTAAACTAACATTCACCTTTGCCTTATTTCTTAATTATAAACACCTTGCACCTGTTCTAAAAACTTAGTCTAAACCAGAAACTTCACAACTAATTACTTGGAGCACAATCCATCTCACATCTCAGGATTGTGCTATGTATGTATGTAGTATTGTGCTGTAGAAGTTTGCAGCTCAAACGAATGATTTTATTATTCATAAGGATGCTCACAAAGAGTTAGAAGAAGGGATTAATTCCTCTAACTTTAGTTAAAATTGTAATTGCTCTGTATATTCATTCTCATTCATTTTTACATTTGTAATGAGTGATCTAAAATAAAACAGTAACATCAGTATTAAAAGCTCTACAAGAATCACAAGACATGCTATACAGTGTTTAAAATAAGTTTGTCTTTATAAATGGTCATTAGTTCTCTTCTTATGCATTTTCATAGGAAGAAGAAGAAGAATATGGCTAAATAAATAAAATATATTTCTGGTATTTATCATTTAACATAGGTTCTCCCATTAAAAAAATTTCTAGATTTGTTGCTGTCAATTGACTAAAAAATTTTGAATTGGAAATTACCCTTGAATTCAACTTTTCTCCACCCTGAATGTTTCTTTTGTTCCTTTTTAAAGAAATACATACTTCAAAATAAAGCATAATGTAAGGCAATATACTATTGAGAGAAAAATTCTATTCTGTGATTCTCAGACCATTTGGATCAAAAGCATCTGAAAAAGGATTCACAGTTTAACTGTGTTTGTTCTGTTTATACATCTCTAGATAGCTTGGAAAGGAGGTCTATTTTGTTTTTTAAATATTGTTTGTGTTAATCTACTGTGAAACTTCAGTTCACCGTGCCATAATTAAAGAAATACCTTCTGCTTCCTGATACAGTAGGAAATCTGAAATCAAAACTTTGCATAACGATGCAACCAGCTGTTAAGGCAACACACTGATGGGCATTCTCCCAAATAGGTATCTCTCATTAATGGATAGAGTGTACAACTGAAAGGAAAGGAAACGGATATTTCTTTTTCAAAAAAAAAATTAATGAATGTATTTTAGAAAGCAATTAGTAAAACAATTAAATCAGTAAGATAATTGTTTTCTTCCAGTTGCAGAAGAATTAAGTTTATTTTAATAAAATGGTTATTAGATATGCCCTGCACACAAGAATGAGGTATTTCTTAAAACGGTTGTGCCCACATTCACCAAATGTATGTTTTATAAATTATATAATGTACTTGTAGCATGCATATGAATTAATCATTTATACAAATTGCCTCCATTCATCTTCATGTTTTTAAAAAATGAACATTAAGTCTTCACCTACATGAAAAAGCTATTCACTTTAGCTCGGTGTCTAATATGTATTCTTCAATATCCCATTGTTTTATTATTGAAGAGAAACTATCAGTCAGTATTGCACTAAATACATCAAAACATATAAAATTTAAATGCTAAGAATTATCATACATATATTTTGTATATGGTGTATGCAAATAGTTAAGAAATAGTTATGCTGAATTGCAGAGAAAAATAAAATAATTTGTGTGTATTGAACTATGTTGTACAATCTAGATTTACCTCAGGTTTTGGTAGCAACCCATACAGGTATGTAAAGATTAGTAAATTTATATAATTATTATTTGCATACTTTCTAGGTCAATGGCACATACATTTATATATACACATAGTTGTATAAAAATCAGTATTAATATATTTCAACAACAAAAATTATTAATAATTTCATTCCCAATTTGAGATAATGGTGATAGAGATAAAATCTGACAATTATCAGAATAAATTGTTGAGATTGAACCTAAAATATTACTACACCATTGGGTTATGAATCTAAAAAGAAAAGTAGAGGCTGGAATATTTTTAGCCAAGTGAATGCCAAATGCAGAGCAATATTACTTCAATATCTTCTTGCATGTTATATTACTTTGTTTCTCTCTAGCCAAGCAATTTTTCCATCCATCAAAATCCATTGCTCCTTTTTGCCCTTCTTTTAACCAGCTTTCAATAAACTAGTTTATATGACCTCTCCCTCCTCTCTGTATTTATTAACTGCCTGCCTGAAGCTTCAGGTGGATAGAAACTTGGGCTTTTAAAAAGTTATTTATTTTTCAAGATAATTCTTTTTTTATTGAATGGCTTTTCATAAGTCCCCAAACTTGGTACCATAAGATTAAGAGAGATAACTATGAGTGAAATGTTTGGTTTTTTTAATCTACCTAGGGCACCAAATTATTACATTGATTAGGTTAAATTAGAGAGTCTCATTTCCAACTCTTTCCATTTATTAAATAGAAAGAAGACATCGATCTGAAATTTAAAAATTCATTCCTTTATCCCTCAGCAAGCCACCTGAACTAATGAAAGCAACATCTCAAGAGAAGGAATCTGTCATCTCCCTTCACCAAATCAATAAACATATTTACATGTGCTAACAGGGAGTTTCAGCAAAAGGGTTTGGGAGACATACCATGTAAAAATAATTTCTCGTTTTGTGAAAAGGCACAAACAACAAAAATCTTTTAACAGCCGGATAGAATTATTCTGTTAAATTGGTGTCTGTTTCTATTGTCCTGCATCCTTTTCCCCCCACCTTTTTTTCCCTTTCTTTGTAAAATAAATAAATAAATTAGATTGGAAAGTGAATGAGCAGTTAACATCACCTGAATTGGGTATGTGTGTGTGTGTGTGTGTGTGTGTTGTGTTAGTTTGTGCCCTCTGAATTAAATGAGGATTAAGAGCAGCAAAAAACCCCTCAAGTGCTACAGGTGGAGTCACTTCCGTCTTGACAGTGGACATGTGACACATCCATCCTTATTGCAACATCCCAACCCACAATGTGTGAAGTAAAGACCCAGGGACATGGCATGTAGCAAACAAAAGGGAAAACTCAGTGGAACTAAGACAACAATTTGGGCCTGGCTTTGAATGACACTCCCAAAATACAAGTCTTAGCCATTCTTCTGGATAGTCACATAAATTAAAACAGGTTGTATCTGGTTCCTCACTTTGGCCCCCAGGCGTGTTTGTATGCTACAGCGTACCAATCCTCCACTTACTTTCCTTGCCGCATAAATAAATCGGGGACAGTCCAAACATGCCCTTGGCTCTATTCTTTAATTCCAGGTAAATTTTTTAAAAAATAGAGAACACAATCGATTTCATACTTACGACCAATGTTATTGTTATCATCACAGTTATCTCTTATTCATTCAAAAAAAAAAATCAATTAATTATCAGCAATATTTAGACATCAAAAAGGCTGCCAGACCTAAGTTGGGAGCCTCTCCCTCCCAGGTAGTAAAATGGCACTTGGCTCTATTGATCAGAATTTATGTCAGGCTGGATCACTCGCTGCCTTGCCCTCTTCCCCAAGTGATTGATGCTTCGTGAGGTTTTCTGTCCTTTTTCGCTTTTTCCTCCCAGCCCCCACTCCTAACTTGAAATAAAAATTTCTCCCCCCCCCCCATCCTTTCTCCAACAGCAGCACAGATCACAACAGACAATTGAAAGCAGCAACGAGAGGGTTAATTTTTCCCCTCCCTCAGAGAGATGTTTAAATTTCAACACCTTCACAATTTGTGCCTGGTGGAGAGGAACAATTGCCTGCTTATTAAATAATAAATAGCAGGAAGGATAAAAACTGACAGGACACCTGGTAATATTGGTTCAGTCAATTCGCCTCCTGAGACCTGTTTGCAGTCAATTTGTCAGGAAGGGGCATTTTAGAAAAAAATAAAAGTTTTAAGATCAAAATACCTCCTGTCAATTGAGATTGGGGAGGGAGCAGTAGCCATGTTCTTGCTTTCCTTCCCTTTTCCACACAACTCCTGTTCTCTTTACTGTATGTCCTATACCTTTTTTGTAATCAAAGGATCAAAATAGAAATCTATGTGTATCCTATAAATCCAACAATAACCCTATACACAAATAAGGAGGAGGTTTAAAAGCTTACCCACACATAGACAGCAGGATCCTACAACAAACAAACAAAATCTTTAGCACTTAATCTTTGTAAGTCTCCAAGTTTAATAGCACTCTATCCCATTCTTGATGCACAATTAATCAAGGCATAAATAGAAGGGATTCCTCAGGACAGAGCACCAGAGGTTGGGGGAATATAACAATTCCCCCGAATTGTGATTTTAAACCTAGACGTCTCTACCAATCCCTAGTTTAAATTGCTAAATCTTAAACTCTGGAATTAGAAGGGCAAATTAAATTCAGAAGTCATTTCTCAATTCTCAAAAGCAGAGATGTCTTGAAAGGGTCATAAGCTCAATGGTGAGATGGACACGTATGCCTGACTTGACATTTCTGGCAACATCTGAAAAGCCACCTAAGACAGAAGGAATCCAAGCCTAACAAGGGTTTGATTCAGCATGAGACTTCAGAAGTTACCGAAAATCAGAATTAGAACAACTTATTCCTGCCCTTCATACATCTCGCCGGGCCCATTTTAATTTTTCTTCATCTTTAACAGCTTTCTCTGCCGTTAATAAGTCAAGATTGTAAAGCAGATGCACAGGGAGAAGATCAACAGGATACGTGGAGGCAATTGGGGGAGCTGATTCAAAATTCCAAGTCCTTTGGTAGGAGTCCAAACCCACAAAACGGCCCCCACCCAACCCCAAATCTCTGTTCAGCTATTCCGTCTTGGCACGGTTCAACTCGCTGGCAGACAGGCAGCGTACCTCTCTCGGAGTGAGAACCTGGAGCATTCCCAAGTAGATCAGACTGTCTTGTGCCCTCTTTGGCCAATCTCTTTCAATATTCATCATTTGTCAGTCTCAAATCTCACAAGGAAGTCGACATATTCTTGGCTCCTGTCCCTGGGCTTTGAAGAGGTTGAGTTTAGTTTAGTTTAGTTTTCCTTTTCTTCTCAGCCTCAAGTATTATTCAAAATTTGCTTCTATGATGGCTCAAATATGAGACTTCACTAGTAATAGGGCAGCCCCAGGTATGGCTTCAATCCAGCTCCCCACTGGAGTGTTGTGGTTCAGATCTGCCTGGAAATTATCATCTCCAGCCGACAAAGGCTTCTTCCTAATTAAGGATACATGGAGAGGCCAAGTCTGAGCCTTTTGCACGTAACTAGATGAACTTTTTCCTTGGGTTTACCTCAAAGGACAAACTAGACAGCCAGTGAAGTATCATGGTTAACGAATTGGACTGGGGTAAGAGAGACCAATTGGTCCACGCTCAGCTGGCACACTGGGTGACCCTGGGACAGTTACTCTCTCTAAGCCAAGCTACCTCATAGGGTTGTTGTTATTGGGGAAGATTTGGAGGAGGGGACTATGTATAAAAAGTGAGATACAGATCTAACCAGCAAATAAATAATGGTGCATCTTCCTGGCTCAACTTAATATTTCTCCCCACCCCAATTTTATTGCCAGTGCAGGAGTTCCCTGCACCCACAAACCAGATTTTATTGATCAGGATTCAGGGAACTGTTCATTTCCAGAGAAGCAGCATGCCTCCATGTGACTGACAGGGTCTGAAGAACATCTGGGATTCACACAGACACATACATTCCGTTTCACTGAACTAGTATCTAACTAACATCTGTAGCAGAGGGAAGATGAGGATTACACAGGCTGGGAAGAATTAGACTTTTGTGGTGGGTCCCTGGTCAGGATCCTGGAAGCCACTGACTGGCAGGCAAAGTTGTGACCACTGTTTGAATAAACAAGAATCAGCTGCCATTCAGGCATCATTTTATAGGAAGGATTTCTTATACTTGGAAAAACAAAGCTACAAGGAAGTGGTATACACTACAGCATAGGGAGTATCTACCACATTGCTCCCCATAATTCCCATGCAAAATATATAATGAGATCTATTATCCAGTGACTTTTATTGCTGTGCTGAGATTTGAAACTTGCTCTATTTATGATCCAGATCCAGCACTCAGTCTGTTACAAAACATCATCTTCCTCCAAGCATTGCAAGGATAAACTTTGCAATTTATTAACACAACTGTAATCTCTTGTTAGGAGTGTCCATCTGTGAAATGTAGAGGACATAGACTTAGGTTTCAGCATGAAAAATTAAGCTAGTATGATTACCTTCTGAAATTCACTTGCTAGGAGTCTGAATAGGAGAACTGTTAAAACAGCTGGTCGTGGAAAAATTTTCTAGAAATAAAGTAATGGAAGTTGAGGGGAGGATAAAGAAATTCATAAACCATGACTTGTATAGGAATGCAACACAACAAATTATTTTTTGCATTATGCCAAAATTAATATTGAGTGGCACCTGTTATTGAATAATATATAAAGTTTGAATTCTATGAATCTTTGTTTTGGAGTATCTATTACTTCTGATCGTTGTTGATACAGTATATACCAGTGATGGCTAACCTTTTACTCCTGGGTGTCAAAAGGGCACGCGACAGCATGTGCACGTGCCAGCACCCATAAAGCAATGCACGTGCCCCTGCGCATGCGTGCACGACCCCCACGCATGCACACTCAACCCCCATGCAACCCCCACCCACCCCCCGTGCATGCGCATGAGGGATGGATTCAAAAATTTTACCAACCTGCACCAGAGCAGGGAGGGCGTTTTCGCCCTCCCCAGGCTCCTGAGGCTTTTTGCGAGCCTCCGGGAGGGCAAAAACGGCCTCCCCCATGCTCCGGAGGCTGGAAACCGGCCCGTTTCCACACTTCTGAAATGCACGCACCACTGCTCTTACGCTCCCCCACCCCCACACATTCACGTGTGACCCCCCTACACATGCATACATGTCTCCCACATGCGCCCCCCCCGCGCATCCCGAAAATCAGCTGGCCGACGGGAGGCGCGTGTGTACATACACTGTGGACGTGAGCTGGGTGAGGGCTTGTGTGCCTGCAGAGACACATGCCATAGGTTCGCCATCACTTGTATATACTTTCAAATTATCAATGCAAAGGCATTTTTTTTCATAATGGCACCTATTTCAACCAGATCTTACATTTGTTTCATGGGCCAATAAAATAAAATTAAGAATAGAAACTGTGATACAGCAAGAGCACTTGTTCAAGGGAGCCAATAGTTTATCAAGTCAATAGTTCTCTTGAAAGGCAAGAAAAAAGAATATTCTCCAATTCCTGGCTTCCCATAGCCATTCCTTTTTACTTTACTATCATCACATTTTTGCAACATAGTTTAAACATAGTTTATCATGACAACTTTGTCGCCCATCATATCTTACTTTAAGCAAAAATGGAGGTATGGGTTTCAGTACTATTTTTTCAAGAGCTAAATTTATAGGTAGTCCTCAACTTACAACAGTTTGTTTAGTGACCATTCAACGTTATAATGGCACTGAAAAAGGTTATTTGTGACCATTTTTCACAGTGATAGCCTTTTCAGCATCCCCATGATCACATGATCAAAATTCAGATGCTTGGCAACTGGTTCATATTTCTTTGTTGCAGTATCCTGGGGATCTCAAGCCTCTTGAGACTTTCTGACAAGCAAAGTCAATGGGGAAGCCAGATTCGCTTAACAACTGTGTTACTAACTTAACTGCAGTGATTCACTTAATACCTGTGGCAAGAAAGGCAGTAAAATGGGGCAAAACCTACTTAACAAATGTCTTACTTAGCAACAGAAAATTGGGGCTCAGTTGTGGTTGTAAATTGAGGACTACCTGTCACAGATTTGGGAGGGACCTTGGGGGCCTTGTAGTCCAACCCCCTGCACAAGCAGAAAACCCTATACCTATGATGGCGAACCTATGGCACGCATAGCCATATCAGTGGGCACGCAAGCTCAGCTCTGGCATGCATCTGTGAGCCGGCCACCTGGTTTTCAGGTCTTCTGGGCCCACAAGAAGTAGGGAAACAAGCTGCTTCCTGCCTCCGGAGGGCCTGGGGGGGTGGGGAAGGCCGTTTTCGCCCTCCCCAGACTCCTAGAGAGGCCCTGGAGGCTGGGGACAGCAAAAAATGGGCCTTCTGGTCCCACAGGAAGTTCTTAAATCGTGTGCCAGGAGTGTGTGTGTGGGGGGGGGGGGGGTGTCACGTGCACATGTGTGGGGGCGGGTTGCATAGAATTATGGGTGTGGACATGCACATGCGCACAACCCCCCCCCCCCCCCCCCCCCCCCCCCCCCCCCCCGTCCTGGCACGTGATGGCAAAAACGTTAGCCATCACTGCCCTATACCATTCTGGACAAATGGCTGTTCAATCTCTTCTTAAAAACCCCTAGTGTTGGAGCATCTACAACTTCTGAAGGCAAGCTGCAGTGATTCACTTAACACCTGTGGCAAGAAAGGTCGTAAAATGGGGCAAAACTCACTTAACAAATGTCTCGCTTAAACAACACGCTGTAATTCTCACCATTGGGGGTTCCAGGGATTTTAACTGTTGATTTCTAATTTATAAGCCAGAAGGAAAATACTGGATTTATTCACCCCAGTTTCTCTCCTCAGTCTGAATTGTCCTTCAATGCAAATGCTAGAATCGGGTGGAATCCACAGCCATATCCATAATCAAGTATTAAGCCCCACTGTCCATCAGCCAATGCAGGTTGACAAACCTCTTCCTATTCGATTCTCTACCTTCTCCCTCACATCGCAAAATGTCTAAATTCTAATTGAAACTGGCCCTCAGGAGCACACCCATGCCTTCAGCCTTCACCTAGTCTGCCTGAGGAAACACTGGAGGAATTATGGTCAGTTCATCGACAGACAGCGATTCCTTCCAACTTCTCTCCAGAGTCATTTTAAAAACACATATACATTCCCAGGGCTGCATTATTCTCAGATACATTGTCATAAATACCCTCATCGAACGCAGTCCTGCCAACTCTGTCTGTGATCCTGTCAGTTTATCCCAGCTTAGCAGCTCTGCTTTTTGGACAGGGGGCCACTCAGGAAAACTCTAGCAGTTCAAAAGAGGGCACTACTCCTCTAAATCAGGCCTAATGCTTTGGCCTCCCTGGGCAGGAATTATACCCATGCAGAGAGTGTCCTCTGCTGTAATACCTTTGCCCTTCTTTGAAAAACATTGGATTTCTTCTCACACTACAGATTCAGATGCTCTTGTGGGCAGAGAAGCCATCCAGTACAAGGGATCCCCCCCCCCCCCACTAGATTCAGTTTGAACGTTGGACCTGGAGAAACGGCCCAAGTCCTTGGCCTTTCATCTACAAGTAGTCTTCAACCCACAACGGTTCATTTAGTGATCGTTCAAAGCAGGGGTGAAATGTAAAATTTGTTACTACCGGTTCTGTGAGCGTGGCTTGGTGGTGGTGGGGGGGGGGGTAATGTGACTGGGTGGGCGTAGCTTTTTTTTTATTGTAACTTTTCAAAGCATTTTTTCTGCAAATGCAAAAAAATGCTTTGAAAAGCCTCTGCCGATCAGGAACACAGCTGGGATCGTCAGAGCCTTTTCAAAGCATTTTTTAACCACCTCTTCCACTGAAGAGGTTGCAGAAAAAAATGCTTTAAAAGTCTCTCTGACGATCAGGCAACTCAGCTGGGACTGTCAGAGACTTTTAAAGCATTTTTTTCTGCAACCTCTTCCAGGGAAGAGGTGGTTAAAAAAATGCTTTGAAAAGGCTCTGACGACCCCAGCTGTGTTGCCTGATTGTCAGAACTTTTTCAAAGCATTTTTTTAACCACCTCTTCTCGGGAAGAGGTTGCAGAAAAAAAATGTTTTGAAAAGCCTCTCAGATCCCAGCTGAGCCGCGCAAGCATCAGAGGCTTTTTTTTTACTTTAAAAGCATTTTTTCGGTGGAAGAAGTTGTAGAAAAAATGCTTTTAAAAGTTAAAAAAAAAAGCCTCTGATGACCGTGCCGGGGGGGGGGGGGGGGGGCGCGCAGGGATTTTTGCTACCAGTTCTCCGAACCACCCGCTGCCATCGCTACTGGATCGGGCAATCCGGTCCAAACCAGGAGCATTTCACCCCTGGTTCAAAGTTGCAACGGCACACATCAAAACTGACTTACAACCATTGTTCACACTTACAATCGTTGCAGCATCCCCATGGTCACATGATCAAAATTCAGATGCTTGGCAACTGGCTCATATTTATAACGGTTGCACTGTCCCAAGGTCACGTGATCACCTTTTCCAACCTTCTGACAAGCAACGTCAATGGGGAAGCCAGATTCACTTAACAACCGGGTTGCTAACTGAGTAACTGCAGTGATCCACTTAACAGCTGTGGCAAGAAAAGTTGATAAATGGGGCATACTGGTAATTTACGTAACAAATGTTTTATTTAGCAACAGAAATTTGGGGCTCAACTGTGGTCGTAAGTTGAGGACTACCTATATTGGAGACCAACCAAAATAGGCAGAGATATGTCCATTCATATAACCCACCCACTATTCTCTTTCAGAGTGCAATTCTAAGCAGAATTAGATTAGTTGGGAGATTAGTTGGCAGAAGACATTAAAGGAAGGAGCTGAGAGGAAAATAAAGCAAACCTAACTACAGGAATACCATTCACCGTATCTCACCTTGCCTTTCTTTCCTTGACAATCTTCTCTTCAGATCATGTTTTTTGTTTTTTAAACTTCTTTCTCTTTGAGGATCTCACCTCTCTCTAAACACAACCTTCCCCTCCTCCTGATCCATTCACTCTTCCTTCCTAGATTTGTTTTGCAATTTAATCCATATTTGCTCTCTCTAAGACCTCAACACGCTTCTTTTGATTGGCCATTTTGGTATTCAGTCCACATCCTTTCAGCACACAGACATTCTTCAACCTCTCTCTTCCTTGTTTTACCACGCCCACCTTACTATATACTACCTTTGCTTTTTTCTGACATACCCAACTCTCAAAAGTGAGCAAACGTGGCCATTTTCACTTTTTTTTTAACAACATTAATTTGTTACAACTGACCTCTACACTGCGCACTCCTAAAAAATCTCATTGGCATAGTAAATCACCTTGTGCAAAAAGCATACCGAAGAAGTGAGACCGGCAGCAAAATGTGATATATTCTCATCTTCCCATAGGAGGGCAATACCAGAGGCCATTCCATTGTACTCTCCCTTGCTCCGTTTTCTTTCTTTTTTAAAAAAAAAAAATCAGTCAACGTTCTGTAGCTCAGTTCTCCTTTGTCTCTTTTTAGTCTTTCCAGTGACTGGAAGATTAGACAGAAATTGTGGAAAGATTCTGAGTTTCTCTCTAGCTGTCCTTCAGCAGGATTGCTCTCCAATCCACAATAGGATTACGGTGTGGTGAGAGAAGCTAACAACTGAAAGATTGAGCTGAAAAACGGGCAGATTCTGGACAGGGGTTTAGAGTAAAATAAATTAAAAACCTTTCCCAATGTATCTCTATGGGACAGGAATCGGAGAAGGGTGTGGAATATTGCAGCATCTTCCATTCTAAACCTCTGTCCTTCCTGGTCACATGACCCCCTATGTAAATGTGCAGCCTATCCCGTGCTCCTAAACTGCATGCACACAAACATGCAAGGGAGGAGCAGAAACACACACATGCACAGACACAACATATATGCCACATGCCTGCCCAGAGAAAGACACATCATGTCATGAACCTCCAGTATTTTCTCCCTCTTTGTTTTGATGTTGTATGCCACCCAGAGTCCCTTGAAACTGGGGCACATTACAAAGACTGTAAAATAAATAAACTAACAAACAAAGGTGACAACTGCAGAGATCATTACGGTCACCAATATACAGCAGAAGCATTTCTATTGCCTCCGTTTATCATCTCTATCCAAGAGGGAGCATAGTCAATAAATGTGTCATATCAAAAGGGCTGTTTTGAAAGTTCAGGTGTTGCTGGATCAGGCAGCGGTGACTGCTCATCAGCCCATCAAAACCCCAGACTTTTCACACAACCTCATATCAAGTAAAATGCAGCACATACCTCGATTACTTTGTCATCGCACCAATCATCTCCAAATCCCTCCATCTCCAAATCCAGTCACCACTGCAGCCCAGAAAGTAGCATATGAAAAAACTGGCAATGGTAACTGCTCCTCATGGTCGCTCTAGTCATTCACAGGATAATTTATCTGCATGAAAAGCAGCCATGGAGGCAGAAGGCTCTCGTTAGCAGTGGGCCCAGGGCAGAGATCCAAAAATACTGCTTTGTATGGGATCTATGACAATTCACCACGGCCAATTCGCCATGGCTGACTCTCCACAACCAACTCACCACGGCCATCTTGCCACAGGACAACTCGCTGCGGGACAAGAGTGACACTAATATCAAGGAAATGGTGGAATAGAATTATTAAAGAAAGGATGCAAATGGAGGGACAGAATAAAATGTGAATGACAAAAATTAAAATATGTTATATTTATTTTAAATAATTAAATACTGTATTTTTCGGAGTATAAGATGCACTGGAGTATAAAACTCACCTTAGTTTTTGGGGAGGAAAATAAGAAAAAAGCTAATTGGCAGGTGGATCGGCCTCCCAGAATACCCCCAATCAGCTGTTCCCAGAGATGAATTTTAGCAACAGGTTCCTTGGTTGTGAGCTCTGTGCCTTGCTTTTTTTTGCTTTCTTTTCTCCCTCTGAAAGCCTCCGAAACAGAGCTTCAGAAAAAAAAGCCTCTGAAGCTCTGTTTCGGGGCTTCTTTTCTGAAGCTTTGTTTCTGATGCTTTTTTCAGCCTCTGAAACCTCCGTTTGAGAAGCTGGGTCGGGCTACATTCAGAGTATAAGACGCACCCAGATTTTCACCCTCTTTTTTGGGATGGAAAGGTGCGTCTTATATTCCAAAAATACGGTAGAATTGTTACATTGTCCTACATTGAGTTGTCCCATGGAGAGTTGGCCGTGGGAAGTTGTTCAGCAATGAGTTGGCTGTGATGAGTTGGCTGCGGCGAGTTGGCCATGGGAAGCTGGCCGTAGCAAGTTAGCTATGACAAGTTGTTCCATTCCCCTTCATATGAGAGCCACTGCTTTCCATGAAGCAGTGATGAGCTTTCGGACTGAATAGCTCTGGTCTAGTTTTATTCCAGCCTAACATTTCACCAGCAACTGGTGGTTGGCATCTCCAGAAGCAAGGTGAGCTGCTTTGTGGCCTCAGACCAAATAAAACTAGGCAACAGCCATTCAGCCCAAAGACTCATCATTGCTTCATTGATACCAGCCATGAAAGTCTAGAGCAATACTTCTCCACATCTCTCCATATCCAGATTTGCTTTTTTTTTTAATTTGATTTATATGTCACTCTTCTCCGGAGACTCAGGGCAGCTTACAATGCGTTAAGCAATAGCCTTCATACATTTGTATATTTATACAAAGTCAGCTTATTGCCCCCACAATCTGGGTCCTCATTTCACCTACCTTAGAAAGGATGGAAGGCTGAGTCAACTTTGAGCCTGGTGAGATTCGAACTTACAGTAATTGCAGGCAGCTAGTGTTAATCACAATGCTTTTTACTCTGCTGAGCCACCAGGCTTTTCTTAAAAAAGCCATTTTTTGTGTACACTTTCGTACCCCCTGTGGAAAATATTACAGGTATCCTTGAGTGACGACCACAATTAAGGCCAAAATTTCTGTTGCTAAACAAGATGGTTGTTAAGTGAGTTTTGCCCCATTTTACGACCTTTCTTGCCATAGTTGTTAAGTGAATCACTACAATTGTTAAGTTAGTAACACAGTTGTTAAATGAATCTGGCTTCCCCTTGGACTTTGCTTGCCAGAAAAGTGATTATATGACCCCAGGCACTGCAACTGTCATAAATATGAGCCAGTTGCCAAGTGCCATAATTTTGATCACATGACCATGGGGATGTTGCAATGATTGTAAGTGTGAAAAATGGTCATAATCACTTTTTTCAATGATGTTGTAATTTCGAATAGTCGCTAAACAAATGGTTGTATGTTGAGGACTACCTATAGTTTGGTGTAGTGGTTAAGGCGCTGACCTGGAAACCCAGAGATGGTGAGTTCTAATCCTGACTTACGCATGAAAGTCAGCTGAGTGATTTTAGGTCAATCATTCTCTCCCATCCCAACCTACCTCCCAGGGTTGTTGTTGTGGGGAAAACAGGAGCATGGAGTAATAAGTAGGTTCTCTGCCTTAAGTTACTGATAAAGTAATAAAGGCAGGATAAAAAATAAACAAATAGTTGAATAGGGGATCCTTTTGACCCTTATTGAGACTTCAAGCTATTTTCTTTTTCTTTTTTGCTCTAATTCAGAAGCCTTCAATTACATGACAGTCTTTCCTCCCAGGCCACATTAATTTTATTGACTCACTGCACAAATTTGCCATCCTCATGCTTCCTAGGCCAGAGAATATGGATTCCCCCCCACCCCCCACTTTTCAGAGATCAGGAGCTGAAATTGCCTATAGTGCCCCACTACTAAACTCCACCCTCCCTTTTAACAGGCCTCAAAGCGGGCCCTCCCATCAACTTTCTTACCACTTCAAACCTACCATTTTCAATCTCATTATGCCTCTCCTTCCTCTGATCCCTCTTCTACTGTGGTCCCTGGGTGCTCATTCGTGTGTAGTGCCAGCCCAGAGCTTTTCCACCTCTCCCTCTACAGCCATGTTTTTCAACTTTGGCAACTTTAAGATGCGTGTAGACTTCTGCTACTAGAATTCCCCAGCCAGCATGAATTCTGGGAATTGAAGTCCACTCATCTTAAAGTTGCCAAGGTTGAAAAACACTGCTTTATAGCAAAGTAAAGCAGTGTGTGCTACAGCTTCCAACAGTTGTAGCTCAGAGTTTGGGCAAGACTGAACTGGCTCTTCTATGAAGTATCTCACTTTTTGCAGCCCTGTAGTGCAATCATAGTGGCCATCTGCGGTCATTCCCTCTAACAGCAAACACAGGTTCTGACTGCTGATGGGAATGAAATCCACAACGGAGCCCCCTGAGAAACAAAAACCAAGTCATTCTCTAAAAGCGAGTGTGCTCAGCGCCACACAATGTAGAGGATTTGGGAAAAAGAAAAATCTAATACCTGGAAGACAGGATGGAATGGCTCTCTAGGATGAGTGGTATGCCTGGCTGACTGGCTGATGGTAGGTATTAGCTAGAAAAGACATTCATTTGTAGGTAAAGATATATCGCAACGTTTGATTGTAGCTTTGATTTGCATCCTCTGTAAACGTTACTTCTTCATTCTTAGTGGAAGTCACCTTTTCTGCTGAAAGAATGATAACTGTGAGGAAAGCAAAGCTGTATTCTTCAAGTGAAAAAAATATACAGTATTTTTTTTTTCTTCCATTCAATTGTGTCTAATTCTAGGAGGCTATATGGAAACAAGTTCCTGCAGTTTTCTTGGCAAGATTTTTTGGAAGTGGTTTGCCCTTGCCTTCTTCCTAGGTCTGAAAGAAAATGACAGGCCCAAGCTCACTCAGCTGGCTTTTTACTGCAAGCAGAACTAGAACTCACAAGCTCCTCTTGTCCGCTCTGGAGGCCATCTTTTTCTTTGAATCTTCAGACTTGCCACATTTGGTGCTGTGGGAGATTGCATGGAGTTGTAGAGATATCTAGCCATAACAACATTCTTTTCTCTGGGAGTCAAGGACATTCAGCCTGCACCTGGAGTGGCGTGACTAGGAGGCATCTCCAGTTGGGACGGTGGATTGATTGGACCATGTGGTGGACATGTGGGTGCAGGGGAAGGGACTTTGACTTTCCTTTGAGGGGGGAAAATCCAGAAGCTTTCAGATTTGGGTTTTCCCAGATGTGCCAATATGACATCTCTAATAAAATGGAAATTCTAGCCTTGGAGTTTTTTTGGTTGGGGGTGTTACTTGGAACCCTGACATTAACCCGAATCTCCCTTAAAACCTCAACCAGCTCCCAAACCTCCAGGGTGCTGTCCAGGGTTCTGAGCCCCGAGCGCCAAAACAACACCAGGCGGCGGAAAGACTCAGGGAAGAAGGAGGAGAAAATGGCGACCATGGAGTGAACCACTGGGACCGGTTCGATGGTCCACCTCAAAACTATCTACTCCCCTTCTGAGTCTGTGGTGAAGGCAGCGGAGGCTGTCGAAGCAGTACGTCGACAGGATGCCTGGCCCAAAGAGCTGGTGCCTTGGCAAGCCACTCAGCTGGATCCCTCTCTATGGGGCAAGAGTATGGGAGCCGCGCCGTCCCAGGAGTTGCCAACACTGCAGGAACCGCAGATGGGGGTGAGCAGAACAGAACACACCCAGGCCCTCAAATGGAGAACACCGAGACCAGCTGATCTCAGCAACTCCTGGGAGTGAGGCCTTCTCCCGCCGATGCAAAACCAGTCACTGGAGGGTCTACTGGAGTGGTTCGACCAGATCAGTGTGGGCAGCATTGCACAACCTCTTATCACCGGCCCACCTGGCTGGGTTCTGGCTCAGCCCATGTTCACCTTTCTGGGCCAGGGGACTGCAACTGTACAGAGTGGAGCATCGGCCTCATTTCACTTGGCACGAAGCAGATCGCATCTTAGCCTTCCCCATTGGGTCCAGTCTACCGGGATGACAGCTCCTGCTGGAGTCGGCACAGCACTACTGCAAGGCTTGCTAGGGCAGTCCAGTCCAGGGCTGTGAGGAGAACCGTTGGGACTGCCGAGACGCAACATCCCCCCTTGCCAACCAGTCCTCAGATTGCTTCCTGCCGACCAGATCCCCCTGGCTGGCCCTTTTAATACCAGTGGATGCCAGCTCCGGCCCCACCACCAGCACTGGTACCGCAACTGGCACCGCCGGCCGCTCTTCCTCCATGGTTTAGAGCGACGTTCAACAGGACCTCAGGGAAGCTGGCCTACTTTCTCAAAAGGATTTGGTCCCAGATCAACCAATATCAAACCAATCGAGATATTGTATCAGCAAATGCTGATAGCATGAATGAGGGGGACGCGGCAGACTAGATAGCTGAACTACCCAATGAAGGAACCCCGGAGCTGGAGGACAAAGAGTACCAAGACCTGTCAGACGTCTTTAGCGAGCAAGACTGCAACTTCCCCCACCCCCACCCCCACCGCTCAACAGACTGCCTGATTTGAGTTCGTGCCGGAAGCAAAGTTGCTTAAACCAAAAATGTACTCTATAACCCCAAAAGAATTGGCCGAACTGAGAAAATACATTGACGCCAACTTAGCAAGGGGTTTCATCCAGCCCACCAAATCCAGAGTGGCAGCCCTTGTACTGTTTAAAGAGAAGAAAGCTGGTGCGGATGAGGCTCTGTGTGGATTTTTGCAGAATTAATGTCATGTGCATGGAGAACACCCTAATGAAGGACATGCTAAGTCACCTAGCGAAGGGCAAGGTGTTCACCAAACTACATCTAAGGGAAGCCTATTATCACATATGGATTAGAGAAGGGGACGAATGGAAGACCACATTTAACTGCCTACTTGGTAGCTTCCAATTCAAAGTCATGCCATTCGGCCTACAAGGAGCCTCCGCAGTCTTCATGCAGCTGATTAACAAGGTGCTACATGAGCACCTGTACAAAGGGGTCCTAGTTTACTTGAATGACATTCTCATATTCAGTGAAACTCTAGAGGAACACGTAAAGCTAGTGCGGCAAGTGCTGAAAAAACTCCTAGCCGCAAAGCTCTACACAAAACTGTCAAAGTGTGAATTCCATAAAACCTCCCTAGACTACCTGGGCTAACGAGTGTCAAGTGAAGGAGTGGAGATGGACCCAGGGAAAGTGAAAGCAGTGCTAGACTGGCAGCCCCCACGCACCTGCAAACAACTCCAAAGCTTCCTGAGTTTTGCAAACTTCTATAGGCAATTCATCCCAGTATTTCACAGAAGTAGCCTTGCCTTTAATGGAGCTATTAAAAACAGGACCCCCTCCCACGAAGCAACCACTTGTCTAGTCACTGGATTGCCAAAGGGCCTTTGAAAGATTAAAGCAGCTCTTTGCTGAGGAGTCGATCCTTCAACACCCTGACCCTGAAAGACGATTCATTGTCCAAACCGACACCAGCAACGTGGCGGTTGTGGCCGTGTTCCTACAGAAGAACCCACAGGCCCAGCCCTGCGCGTATGTGTCTAAAAAATTCACTGACACCGAGAGGCTGTCAGCCATCCGGGAAAAGGAAGCCTATGCAGTCCGCTGGGCTCTCCTCTCCTGGAGACACTTTCTGGAAGGGAGCAAGGTGCCTTTCAAGGTTTGGACTGATCACAAAAAACCTCGAAGCCCTAAAAAAAACCCAGAAAATTCTCCCCTAAGCAAATCTGCTGGGGACAATATTTTTGATGGTTTAACTTCAAATTAAAATACAACCCGGGGGGTGGGGGAGAATATGCTAGTCAACACTTTATCAAGAAAGCCACAATTCGATAGCTGGAGGGAAGAAGTCTACACCATCATCCCCCCTAACAACAAGCAACGCAAGTCACCACTAGGGGCCAAGCCAGACGCCAAACCTATCCCATGCGGGACAAACTGACAGCTGCACTGAAAGCAGTGCTCCCAGCCAATCAATGGTTTACGGACAACAGAGACATTCTGACCATAAGAGATGGGCTAGCTTGGAGGGGTCCAAACTATATTTCCCTACCAGCTTGAGGCTGGAAGTCTTGCATCGCAGCCATGATTCACGACTGGCAGGCCATTTTGGCTTCCTGAAAACTCTTCACCTGGCCAGAAGGCAGTTTTGGTGGCCAAAGATGAAGGCCAACATAGAGGACTACATAAAAAGTTGTGCTACCTGCACAACCATGAAAATGAGACCAGAGAAACCTCCTGGCCTCCTCCAACAAGTGGCTAATCTTAGCTGGCCCTGGGAGGAGATTACAATGGACTTTATAGTCAAGCTCCCAGAGAGTAGAGGATCATTTTGACGGTAATTGATTTGTTTTCTGAGCAAGCCCACTTTACGGCTTGCTCAGGATTACCCTCAGCCAAGAAGCTGGTTAAGATGTTTATCAAACAGATTTACTGGCTGCACAGAGTGCCCCGCCAGATAATCTCAGACCAAGGCATCCAATTCACCATTAAATTCTGGAGGGAGTTCCTGAAATCTGTCAGGTCTACTCAAGGGCTTAGCTCGGCTTTCCATCCGAGCACGAACGGAGCTGCGGAATGAGCAAACGTAACGATGGAGCAATATATAAGATGTTAGGTGGATTACCAGCAAGCGAACTGGGCGGACCAGTTGCCATTCGCAGAAGTGGCTTATAACAACACAGTACACAGCAGCGCCTGATTGACCCCCTTTCAGGTCACCAGTGGCATGGACTTTGTTCCCATGCCCGAGCTGCCCAGAGAGCCACCCTCCTCCATGTCTCTAATCGAATGGACGGAGTTGTTAAAAAGGGGCTGGGAAAACACCAAGAAAGGGCTGGCGGAAGCAGCTGACGCGTATAAAAACCAAGCAGACAAACACCAATCTTTCCAACCCCTGTTCCATGTGGGAGATCAGGTTTTCCTATCAACCAAATATATTAGATTGAAGTTGTCCAATAAAAAGCTAGGACCTAAGTTTCTAGGACCTTTTCCAATTTGTGAAAGTAATTAACCCAGTAACAGTTCAGCTTAACCTCCCATGCATACTAGGGAAAGTGCATCCTGTCTTTCACTGCAGTTTGCTAAAGGGTGGGTGCAGGGGAAGGGACTTTGACTTTCATTTGGGTGGGGAAAACCTGGAAGCTTTCAGATTCCAATATGAATGTGCCAATGTATCCCAGGTGTGCCAATATGACATCTCTAATAAAGTGGAACTTTGAGGAACTTCTAGCCTCAGATTTTTTTTCGTTGGGGGTGTTACTTGGAACTCTGACACCCATCTTCTAACCTGGTGATTTCACCACTACACCAAGCTGGTTCTCTAATACAGTATTATGTCAGCAAAAAAAAGTAGCTGAGTCAACAGGAGACCCAAACCTGCTTTAGGAAAACATAGATAAATATCTATTCTCCGTTTGCCTCCAGCCCATTCACTCCGTTTCTTCATTGGCTCTGAAAGACTAATTAACCAGGAAATCCATTTATTAATTCTGTTTAAGACCTTTTGTAATTTCCTCTGGGTTGGCTGAAACACTGCCTAGGAGGTGGTCAGTGGTCTGGAATGGTTTTCTTAGAGCAGCTTTTGTCTCTCTACCTCTTGCATGTAACACATTACCACAGTTGTTAATTAACAGATTGGCTCATAGGGTGAATTACTGCAATTAGCAATTTATTTATTTGGCACCATCCATGTGCATGGTACTTAACTAAAAAAAAAGGTGAGAAAAGCAAGAGAGACATCTGGAGAAAGGATGGGAAATGTAGAAAGAATAAGCAAGAGAACAATATTTTTTTAATCTATTAATTCATTTTATTCTTATTGCCTCCCAACTCAATCAAGTGAAACAAATCAGCTTATAATTCTAAAATTATAAAACAATACAAAACAATAAAAACCTCAAGAAATCATCTAGTCTAGTGAAAAGAAGGATCGGGGTGACATGATAACGGTGTCCAATATTTGAGGGGCTACCATAAAGAAGAGGGGGTCAACCTATTTTCCAAAACACCAGAAGGCAGGACAAGAAGGAATGGATGGAAACTAATCAAAGAGAAAAGCAACCTAGAGCTAAGGAGAAATTTCCTGACAGTGAGAACAATTAACCAGTCGAATGGCTTGCCTTCAGAAGTTGTGGGTGCTCCATTACGAGGTTTTTAAGAAGAGATTGGACAGCCATTTGTCCAGAATGGTATAGGGTTTCCTGCTTGTGGAGGGGGTTGGACTAGAAGACCTCCAAGGTCCCTTCCAGCTCTGTTACAAGTAGTCCTCAATTTGCAACCACAATTGAGCTCAAAATTTCTGTTGCTAAATAAGACATTCATTAAGTAACTTTTGCCCAAGGTTACTACCTTTCTTGCCACAATTATTAAGTGAATCACTGCAATTGTTAAATTAGTAACTGGGTTGTTTCATGAATCTGGTTTCCCCATTGACTTTGTCAAAAGGTCTTGAAGGGCGATTACATGATCCCCTGCAACTGTCAGAAATATCAGTCAGTTGCCAAGCATCTGAATTTTGATCACATGACCATGGGAATGCTACAACAGTCGTAAGCTTCAAAAAAAGATCATGTCACTTTTTTCAGTGCTGTTGTAACTTCGAATGGTCACTAAGCAAACTGTTGTAAGTTGAGGATATCTGTATTCTATTATTCTGTTAAATGAATGCAAACAGAAAAGCTATTAAACAATGGTTACTATTACTGTTTCAGTTAACTGTGCTTGGTCATATTTGAAACTGAGAGTTCAGTCTCAGGAATTAACACACTCGACCTTTTGCTGCCTGTGTTAATTCTATGCATTTTCACACATATTTCGGGAATGACATGTTGCTGTTCCCAGAATGTGGGTATAGTGTGCAATATATTTCCAAGCCACAACAGAATTGGGTGTTTGAATTCCGCTCATCTGCATTTGATCCAGAAGAAATAAGTTGTACGATTCAATGCAGAAATCCTTTTCCAAAAAGTATCGTATTATTTCTCAGGCGTGTACTTTACCTCACAGTAAATAATGTTGACTGTTTTAACACCTTTCAGGCTTATTCTGACTGTTTTTAATTTGGAGAATTCAAGCCTGGTTTTACTGAGAACAGCGTACCAGTGATTTTTAGAGTCAGGAAGCAATAAACAAAATACATCTTTGATGGTGTCCTTTTCATGGACTTGCCTACAAAGCAGAGAGAAAGCAAATATCTTGAGCCCAGCTTGAACCAGCAACCCTAGATATGGCCGATTCCCCATTAAATCCTGTCTCCGGCCCCATGGCAGTTGCCCTATGTCAATAGCTCAGACATAAGCTCCACATGGCAAGTTTATCCTTCCTTTGCTGATACAGGCAGGCTTTCATCTCCCCCGGTGACAGCTTGATCCATGTAAGAGCTCACTCTATTGTCAGAGATTTGTTTGGCAAAGCCTGATGCTGGCCTCTTTTGATCTGTCTATCCAAGAGATTTATTACCTGGACACTGTCACTAGAGCATCTGAGCTTTTCACATCATTGATATATCTGTCCTTAGACGTATGCACCAAAGTTGGGGTATGCGGGTGCATCTCTTGGTTTCTATGGAGCACTAAGCACGCTGCTGGATTAAATTGCCCAAGGTGAATCTGGACATCGGTGGTAGAGTGAAAAAAAAGTGAAACCCTGTTTCTCCAAAAGCAGAGGGATACAGACAACTTTAAATGAGGTCTTGCCATGTTTTAACACATTTGCAGGGCTCAGAAATGTTCCATGAGTTACTTTAGGGGCGTTAGCGCATGGACATCTGCTTTCCTGCTGTGAGTCAGCTTGTTTAAGATGACTAGCCTTTGGGAGTTTCAGAATCAGGATCATGCACACATTCTCTTCATGGGTGAAAAATTATCTAGGAACACTGGTCGCACCACACGAGTCCAATATTGCCCCTCCAAAGTATTTTCCCCCCCAACTCTACCACATTTGGAGAAAGTAAAAACGGAGATGCCTGAATGATTGGGAACTATTTACATTCCCTCCAAATGTTGTTTATTCTTTGTGGAGAGCAGTACATAGATAAAAATAACAAGGATAGCTTGGCATGCACTGGGTACATTGTTTGGTAGCAGGACGCAAGCAATCCTACATCAAGAAAAAGGCCCTCTTAGAACCAATTCAAATTATTTTCTGCACTTTGGGTCTCAGCTGAAAAGCTAGAATTTCTGCTCTCTGACCACAGGCGACTTTGCTTCTGATTCACTTTAGTGGTTCCTTGAAGATAAAAGAATCTTTTTCTGATTTTTTTTTCCCAAATAACCCTGGGTATTGTGTGTATTAGGCACAGAGCAACACAGGAGCGACACAAATCTGAAAGCACTTTTGAGAATAACCAACTGTATTAAAGGGTTTGTGAATGGCACTTCACTTCATCACATGCGCATCACTATTATAGGAGTTTAAATACAGTACAGTGAGCTAAAGAGAAGAAAGGGATGGAGGAAAAATAAGATGGGGAGTTAACAGGTTTACCCAGTAGTTGAGATACAAAGGAAGCCCTCACAAATAAGGATGGAGGCTGAATTATACCCCAAAAATGGATTAAAAGAGAGCCAGTTTGTGAGGTGGTTAAGGCACCAGAAGCCAGCAGACTGTGGGGACTCTGTGTTGGAAACAAAGCCAGATGGGTAACCTTGAGCCAGTCTCTTTTTCTCAACCTCAACAAGAAGCAAAGGCAAAAATCCCTTCTGAAAAACCTTGCCAAGAAATTTGCAGGGACTAGTCTAAATAGTTAAACAGCATACTAAGAAATAGAGATATCACCTTGCCGACAAAGGTCCATATAGTCAAAGCTGTGATTTTCTAAGTAATAACGTATGGCTGTGAGTTGAACCATAAGAAAGGCTGAGCACTGAAGAATTGATGCTTTTGAACTGTGGTGTTGGAGAAAAATCTTGCGAGTCCCTTGGACTGCAAGGAAATCAAATCAGTCAATCTTAAAAGAAATCAACCATGAATCTTCTTTGGAAGGATACATACTGAAGCTGAAGCTCAAATATTTTCACAACCAAATGAGAAAAGAGGGCTCATTGGAAAAGTCTGATTTTGGGAAAGATTGAAGGCAAAAGGAGAAGGGGATGGAGGAGGAGAAGAAGGTGGTTAGATAGTGTCATTGATCCAATGAACATGAATGTGAACAAATTCCAGGAGACAGAGGGGGACAGGTGTACTGTGGTCCATGGGGTCACAAAGAGTCAGACACAACTTAGTGACTGAACAACAAAGTCCAGACAGCAGCAGGAGTCAACACTGACTTGAAGGGCCACACATAGGAATACATTGTCCCGGTTCAACACTTTGGTAACAGTTTGGATTGGTTGATGTATTGTAATTAGATTCTTTCATTATATTGAAGCAATATTTCTGTTCCTCCATTTATACTTTTTTTAAAAAAAATTGATTTATATGCCGCCCTTCTCCGGAGACTCAGGGCAGCTTACAATGCATTAAGCAATAGCCTTCATACTTTTGTATATTTATACAAAGTCAGCTTATTGCCCCCACAATCTGGGTCCTCATTTTACCTACCTTAGAAAGGATGGAAGGCTGAGTCAACCTTGAGCCTGGTGAGATTAGAACTTGCAGTAATTGCAGGCAGCTGAATGTTAATCGCAGTGCATTAATCTACTGCGCCACCAGGCTCTTACTTTGAGTTCAGTAATGGGACTAACCTAGGAGTAAAACATTAAAAAGAGCCTTGGTGGTACAGCAGACTAAAGTGCTGCACCAGCTGCCTGCAATTACTGCAAGTTCGAATCTCACCAGGCTCAAGGTTGACTCAGCCTTCCATCCTTTCGAGGCAGGTAAAATGAGGACCCGGATTGTGAAGGCAATAAGCTGACTTTGTATAAAAAAGAACACCGCTGGGAGGGGGGGCAAAAGCCCCATTAAGCAGGTATATACAAAAGTATGAAGGCTATTGGAAGCTGCCCTGAGTCTCTAGAGAAGATAAATTGAACCAATAAATAAATAAATAAATTATCTATCTTGTTGTGGCTTTGAGCTCAGATGGCCAGTTTGGGTGTATTTATTCTCTTGGGCAGATCTGGAGAATCTCCAAATCCCACCCCTGGCTAGCCCCGCTCACCCTGCCCCACATTTCCCATCCCGCCCCTTCCAGGAGCCTCCATGCGGCCCGTTTTGGATGTGTGGTAAGTGCAGGGCCCATGCAGAGGCTTGTGGAGGGGGAAAAATGGGCCTCTCGGAAGGCCAGAAATGGGCCTATTTTCTGCCTCCGGAGCCCAGGGCAGGCAGTTTTCACTCTCCCAGAGGCTCGAGGAAAGCCTCCAGAGCCTTGGGAAGGCGAAAATGCCCCACCCCGCCATGGTGCAGGAGGCCGACTAGACCACGCCCACCAGGGCTACGCCACCCAGCAACCGGGCATTGTAATTCCTATGTAGGTGGGAGTTGACCCAGAGATGGTTAATTTAAAGAACCCCTGGTGCATCTTTTGCCTTAGGAAGCACAAACATTTTTTTTTCTTGCTGCAACAGATGGAAATCAATTATTAAAAAGTAAAGCTGCATGTTTATTATAAAACCGGTTTTTAAGCAATTGATTATACAATGGCTTTTGGCTAAAAAGACCAACGAATAAAAATGAAGTCTGATATGAGTTCATATATTTAAAATACTGAATCAGAAGGCCTTTATTCCTTTCTACCAATGGGAAGGATAGAATGAATTCCAAAACTTTGGAGAAATAGCTTGTGCCTGAAAAGTTATTTGGCAGAATTCTCATTAAAAGAGTACAGAAGGTGATAATAAGCTTTGCATGATTCTAGCAGTGGTTGTCTAATATGTATATTCAGAAGCTCTTGAATTTTACTTTTCAAATAATCTCATTTTTTCCTCTTCGATGTAAAGCATATTCAGTAATAAAACCACCAATTTATGCATCCCAAATACCATCAAATTTGCATGTCTGTCAAAAAATTTTCAAAATCTTGTTTAGTCTGTTTATAAAAGTACTTCAATAATGAGGTATTCGTGTTACTTCTAACAATTGATAAAAATACTAGAACATGGTCAGATACCTTTTTATTTATGTGTGTCTGTGTGTGTGTGTGTGTGTGTGTGTGTGTGTGTGTGTGTTTCCATTCAGGCACCTGGTCTATCCCAACATGTGGGAGGGAGCATTCTGCTTCCCTTTTGCCTTTCAGCTCCAATCCAGGAGCCCTCAAGCAGTCGCATTCATGACAAAACATTTTTATACCAAATTTATATTTCACTGATAAAGAAATAAAGGGAGACTAGTATCGATCTATTTCAAGCTATTTAGTTCTCATCAGCTAGCCATACCTTTACTTACTTACTTGTGGCTCAGAGGCTAATACAACTGCCTAATATGCAGGCAGCCCAAGTTCGAATCCCAGTAAGGGTATGTATGGCTAGCTGATGAAATATATTATACACATATAATATATGCGGGAGTGCGGGAGGACCCCCTGAGGGCAGGGCTGAGGATTTCGGACGATATCTGTATGACAAAATTGCTCAGATCCGGTAAGATTTGGACTCTGACTGGGTAGATCCGGGCAGGATGGCGAGGAATAGTCTTGAGACCGTTATCTGGGAAGAGTTTGACTTGTGACTCCGGATGACGTGGACAGGATTTTGGGGAGACTCAATGCGGCCACGTTTATTGGACCCGTGTCCCTCCTGGTTAGTACTGGCTTCCCGGGAGGTTACATGAGGCTGGCTCCAGGGAATTATCAACGCTTCGTTGAGTGAGGTCACTTCCCTGCTGCCTTGAAAGAGGCGGTGGTGAGGCCTCTCCTCAAGAAGCCGTCCCTGGACCCGGCAGTATTGGCTAACTATCGTCCTGTCTCCAACCTTCGCTTTGTGGCGAAGGTTGTTGAGAGTGTGGTCGCATGACAGTTCCCACAATTCCTGGAGGAAACGTCCTATCTGGATCCGTTCCAGTCGGGTTTCAGGCCTGGTCACAGCATGGAAACGGCATTGGTCGCGTTGGTCGATGATCTTTGGAGGGCTCGGGACAGGGGTTGCTCCTCTGTTCTGGTCCTATTAGATCTCTCAGCGGCTTTTGATACCATCGACCATGATATCATGCTGCACCGGTTGGAAGAGTTGGGGATGGGGGGCACCGTCTTACGGTGGTTCTCCTCCTTTCTCTCCGACCGGTCGCAGTTTGTGTTGACAGGGGGGCAGAGGTCGACCTTGAGGCCTCTCATCTGAGGAGTGCCGCAAGGGTCGGTCCTCTTGCCTCTTCTGTTCAACATTTATGTGGGCGAGATCATCCGTGGTTTTGGGGTGAGATACCATCAGTACGCTGATGACATCCAGCTGTACATCTCCACCCCAGACCACCCCAACGATGCTCTTGAAGTGATGTCCCAGTGCCCGGAGGCTGTACGGATCTGGATGGGGAGGAACAAGCTCAAGCTCAACCCTTCCAAGACTGAGTGGCTGTGGTTCCCGGTATCCCGATATAGTCAGCTGACTCCATCGCTGACTATCGGGGGCGAGTCTTTGGCCCCCGTGGAGAGGGCGCGCAATCTGGGAGTCCTCCTGGATACGCAGCTGTCCTTAGAGGACCATCTGACAGCTGTAGCCAGTTCGCCTGATTCGCCAGTTGCGCCCCTTTCTTGATCGGGATTCTGTGTGCACAGTCACTCATGCCCTCGTCACCTCTCGCCTGGGCTACTGTAACGCTCTCTACATGGGGCTCCCCTTGAGGAGCACCCGGAGGCTCCAACTGGTCCAGAATGCGGCCACGCGGGTAATTACGGGGCTGCATGGTGCTCCCGCATAACACTGCTCCTGCGCGAGCTGCACTGGCTTCCAGTGGTCTTCCGGGTGCTCTTCAAGGTGTTGGTCACCACCTTTAAAGCGCTCCATGGCATAGGACCTAGTTATGTTCGAGACAGCCTTCTGCCACCGACGACCTCCCATCGACCTGTGCACTCCCACAGAGAGGGCCTCCTCGGGGTGCCATCAGCCAAGCAATGCAGGCTGGTGACCCCCAGGGGGAGGGCCTTCTCTGTGGGGGCCCCTACCCTCTGGAATCAGTTGCCACCAGAGATAAGGAGAATCCCTGACCTCCGTGCCTTCCGCCGTGCCAGACTGGCCTAAGCAAAGCCTTTTAAATGATTTTAAATTGGGGTGTTCTTTTTAAATTTGGGCCAATCGAGATATTCTTTTTAAATTGTTCTTAATGTTTATATTGTGTGTTTTTTACTTGGCTGTACACCGCCCTGAGTCCCCAGGGAGAAGGGCAGTATAAAAATCCAAAAATAAATAAATAAATAAATAAAATATATATATATAAAATTTTTCATCTAAATAGCAAAGTCTAACTTTATACTGGGCAGTGAGTATACAGGCTATATTTTTATTCTTCAGTCAGTTACTGAGAAATCTATGTATGTGACAAGGAAAATTTATTTGATCATTATAGATTTAGAGAAAGTATGAAGAAAGAAAATGAAGAGGCTTGAATTATTAATTATATTTATATATTGCCATAATTTCCAAATCTTTCCCTTGATTAACACAATAAAAACTCAGCAATAATTAAAACATCAGTGGTAAAACTATATGCAAATGTATTTCATGTTTAGTGTATTTATAGATAACTGCATAGGGGATGTTTGTGATGAGGCTAGAAGTTGTTGATTGTGGTGAGGTTAGAAGTGTGTTGAATATGTGCATGCATTTGTGTGAGGCACCTCTGTGTTGTGGAATGAAAATGGTTTGCAGTGAATGTTAGATATACTATACTGTGTAGATGCAACAATTTCTTATCCAAAAGCAAAACAGTTGTATTTGACAGAGAAAACCAAATTTTAAACTACACACTATTCATACATGATGAAAAGTTAGTGCAAGTAACTTTGTATAGCTTAGTAGATTGTCTACTAAAACATCAAGTTAGATGAATCAAATATAAGATGTGTGAAAACTATAGAAAGGTATGGTACATAAGGTCATTTGCAAAACAACAATCAAATTTGTCAAAATGAACAAAAATGCCTGTGTATATTTGCATGTTTTTGTCAATTTTGCTATTGGGAAATTAAATTTGGGGGTTTCAGAAGAGCTATAAATTGGAGGCGTTAAAAATGGGTCACTTAAGAAGAGTGTAGCAAATGAAGAGGAACTAAGATTCAAAATGAATAGCTGCTGGATAGACTACAGATAGTCCTCGACTTACAACGCAAATTGTGAGCCCAAAATTTCTGTTGTTAAGTGAGACATTTGTTAAATGACTTTTGCCCCATTTAACAACTTTTCTTGACACAGTTATTAAGTGAATCACTGCAGTTGATGGGCTAGTGACCTGGTTGTTAAGTGAATCTGGCTTCCCCATTGACTTTGCTTGTCAGAAAGTCAGAAAAGGTGATCACATGACTTTGGGACACAGCAATGGTCATAAGTATGAACTAGTTGCCAAGCATCTGAATTTTGATCATATGACCACAGGGATATTGCAAAAGGTCATAACTCTAAAAAACAGTCATAAGTCACATTTTTCAGTGCTGTTGTAACTCTGAACAGTCACTAAACAAGCTTCTTGTAAGTCGAGGACTACCTGTACAAAAATGAGTGACAAGAGAAAGAAGAGTGTTGATATGATTTGGTGTAATAGGAAGAGACACAGTGACTCAGTGGCTAAGATGCTGAGCTTGTCGATCAGAAGGTCGGCAGTTCAGTGGTTTGAATCCCTAGCGCCACATAATGGAGCAGCCTAGCAGTTCGAAAGCACATAAAAATTGCAAGTAGAAAAAAAGGGACCACTTTGGTGGGAAGGTAACAGCGCTCTCTGCGCCTTTGACATTTAGTCATGCCGGCCACATGACGACGGAGACATCTTCGGACAGCACTCTTCAGCCTAGAAACAGAGATGAGCACTGCCCCTAGAGCCAGAAACGACTAGCACGCATATGCGGGGGAACCTTTACCTTAAGGATCCAGTTGCAAAAATGTGAAGGCAGAGTGGATGGGTCAATAAGTATGGAGTTGATGAGAATCTGAAAAAGAGAGAAGCAAGAAGTTTAAGTAACAGAAGGCAATGTACAAAGAAGTGCATCAGTATGGTTGAAGAGTCATTGGTTTGGAAGGACAAGAAGACATGGAATGACCAAGTTGTAGGTCCTTTTCTGCATTTTGCATAATCTCGCACAGGTAATAACATAATGAATATATATGCATGTAAATATAAATCTATAGGAACAACTAAATACTTGATGGCTATGAAACACAAGCATCTGTTTGAATGTAAAAAAAATGTCTCTTGAGATGAAGTCTTGTAAAATTATTGTGGCAATTATTAGCATTTGTGAACATTGACTAATTTGGACAACCAGTCAAGGCATAATTAAGTGTCAATCTAAATATATTCATAAGTGTAAAGAGCTACTCTTGTTTTAAGAAATAGCATGCTTGAATAAATCTGCATTGTATCGTTTTGTAAATTGAACAATGCTATTTCTCCCTGACTGGATTCACAAATGTACTAAGCTGCTGCTTAAATTGGATGGTTACCATCTGATTCTGGGCCAGGTAAAATAGATTTTTTTTAGGCCAGAACTAAATACACACACACACACACACACACACACAATTTCAGATGTGCCCTGCATTAATTGTAAGTTAAAAATTTCTAAAACTGTGGCCCATGCACACAAACATGTTGCCTACATTTGCACTATTTAACAACGTATTTGGTTTGGTTACTCCTAAGTACAGTATATAATAGAAATCCAGCAATTGGTGATAAGATATTAAGTCAGACAATTAAAGCATGATGTGTAAACCAGGATGTTAACTTGAACTGCAGGGTGTTTGGTTGACATTTAATTTCCCATAAAAATCAGTAGGAGTAGAAAACCTTCAAACTGAGCTGAATTATGTTCTTGTCCCCACGTTAAATTATTTAGCCAGGAAGATATTGCATATTTAAATACTGAGAAAAGAGCCTGCGTTAATATCCTTGCACAATTACCTAGAAAACCTAGGCGAAGTTCACCATCTGTATTTTTAGTCAGATAATAGTGGAATGCAAAGAGTTATTCAATTATTGTCTAAACGTTTTGAATTGGTACACTCCCTTTCTATTTAATTGCAATGTATATTAATGTAATTCCAGTATATATTAATTGCAGAAGATACCGAGGAAGATTCATCTTTGTTCAAAAGTTCAAAATAGGGAATTACTAATTATTTTACATGATTTAATTTAAACAACTCCAATATTCAATTCTTAAATTAAATAATTAAGTGGAATGATGTAAACATAACATTTATTTAAATGGGTCTTAATGGGCTATTTGGGAGGGGGGAATAAATTTTTTGATTAAATTTAACCTATTCGATCCTTGATTATAAAGAGACTGTTTGGTTGTAGACTAGAAACTGGGAGACTGTGAGTTCTAGTCCTCTGTTAGGCAGAAAGCCAGCTGGGTGACCTTGGACAGTCATTCAGCCCCATGAAGAAAGCAATAGCAGGCCACTTCAGGAATCTTGCCAAGAAATCTTCAAATATTTGTCCAGTGAGTCAAGAGTGACTTAAAGGCACAGGCACATGTGCACACACACACACACAATCATATAGGTTATTTATTTCTATAGAACAGCAAACCACAAGGATTCCGACAACGATAAAAAGGTAACAAGACCTGCCTTCTTTCCTTCACACAGCAATTCAAATCTCTTCTGGATGACACTTTCAGTTGTGTTACTAAAAGGTGTGGAAAAATTGAAAGTAGCATATGTTCGAGTGCTGAAATTAACAATGCAAATTAATTTAATTAAACGGAATTAACATAACATGCACTAATTACATTTCATATAATGTAATAACAAAGAAGGGGAAGGGAGAAACATGACTGATCAGCCTGCGTAGCAGTTTACCAGCTACTGAAGACTTGAGTTTCTTCAATGTCAAATTGGTTGGTTGTTTGTTTATCATTTATTCATTTTAAACCTTTCATAGGTCTTCATAGGATTTCTCTCTATTTTTCTCTCCCAATTCCATACTATGTATAGAAAGGGAAAATGTAATATAAGAAAATGAAGAAAACCCTATCTTCTATTTGTTCAAGAATAGCCAATTTGAAATCTGGAAAGAATATTTAGGGGGTAGTGAAATTTTTCGATATTGGTTTCCAGACAGTGCCCTTTCTGCTGTCAGATCTGTCCCATCTATGATATTTTTTGCAGAAGCTGATATGTGCACCCTGTATAATACATTTCTAGAAACACTAATAGAAACATTACGCTTGGAGAATCAAGTGACATTGTCAGCATCAAAGGGGAAGGTTTTGAAATCTTGGTGCCATACTTGGATAGACATAGATTAAGAATCCTTAGAGCCAGTAGTGGGTTCCACTTACCTTCGCTACCGGTTTGAAACTGTGAGTGCGTGCAAATAGAAAAGTTCTGAAAATTGAAAAAGAAATTGGGAGGATTCGAACTCGGTGCTCTGGATGAAGAAGGTAGGTGTAGTGTACTGAGCATGCGTAGTGAGGTAGCATTGTTAACAAGTCACATGGTAACGTTCCTGTTCAATGATTGGTTGGCCGCCTGACAGCCGAAGGTATTTAAGGACTGTCAGGCAGAGTTCGCGCGCGTCTCTTCTATACAAAGCTGTTATCGTTACGAGTGGTTAACTAGTTGGGTAATTAAACGTTACTTCATACTACAACTACAGTCGTGGTCTTGCTTATCCGAGTATTTAGCACTGGCGACGAGGATGGGATGGGCAGTCCCCCCTCCTTGAATCCTGTTGATTGATATTAATGAACTGCTGAGGTACATTCTGAGGCGGTGGGGCGGAGTGTGTATTCTGCCGGCTGTCAGAAGTAAGTTTGAACGAGAGGAACCGCCACCAAGAATTTTTTTTTCTTTTTTTCTACTTCTTGTCCTCCTGGGGCTACTATGGCGTCCTCGCATAATTTTCCCCCTTTCAGTCCAGGCAATGAGACTTGGGATGCCTACGTAGCTCGCTTTGAATGTTTTCTTATCGCAAATGACTATGTTAATCTCACGCCTGAGCGCAAACGCGCGTATTTTTTAAGTTTCTGTGGCACAGAGATGTTCGACACCGCCATGACTTTAATGGCCCCACAGTCTATTCATTCTGGGACGTGGGAGGATTTTATGAAGAAACTCAAACGCCATTATGCACCAGCTCCTTCACGTATTGCCAGACGCCAACAATTTTACCACAGGGACCAAGCGCCTGGGGAAACAATTAATCAGTATGTGGCTGCCCTGAGAAAGGCTGCACGTCATTGCGAGTTTGTAAACTTAGAGGACTATTTACTGGACAGGCTTGTCAGCGGGGTGCGAGACCAGAGCCTAAAGCGGCGGATGATCGCGAACCACGAATTGACATTTCAGATGGCACTTGATGAGGCTTGTGCAGCGGAATTGGCAGCCTTATCCCTAGCTGAGCTGCCTCGGGGACAATGCTTGCCCACGTCCGGTAAGGACGGGGCCACTGTGCATGAAGTCGCTGATGGAGAAATGTCTGAGTCGGATGAAGATTTCAGTGTATGCCGCGTTCAAGACAAGTCCAGAAAAGTGGCCGGCCGTGGCGGTGGGAAGAGCGGAACCTCAGACTGTTTCAGCTGCGGAGGAAGTCATTTACGGGCCAGTTGCAAGTTCAAGGATGCTGAGTGCCGCCGTTGCGGCCGTCGGGGTCACCTCGCAAGGGTCTGCAGGGCTGCACAGCCTCAGTTCGGAACCCGATCTCCTCCAGAGTGGGAAAGGCAACAGCGGACTCGGCCTTCAAATGGGAGGGCGCGGTATCCACAAGGGGGATACCCAACAGGGTCCTCAGTAGTTAATTTAATAGCGCCCCCACAGCCCTGGGGACATCAGAAGATCCACCTCACTGTAATTATTGAAGGTCGCCCATGTTCTATGGAGGTGGACACGGGGGCAGCCACATCAATTGTGTCCTGGAGCACAATTAAACGTTTGGTCCCTAGGTTAGCCAAAAGGGATTTAGACCCGTGCTCCATATTATTGAGGGATTACCAGGGAAACCAGATTCCAATTGTTGGTAGTGGGATTTTCAGAGTTAAATTTAAACAATTCTCCGGCCGTTTATCCCTCATAATTGTGGACGGTCCCCTCCCAAGCCTTTTGGGGTTAAATTGGTTTGAGGCTTTGGGTCTAACTATTCAGGGGGTCCATGCTGTGAGGTCATCAGAATTGGACACCTTATGTAGGGAATTCCCTTCCGTATTCGATGACACCCTGGGCAAATACACCGGGAAACCGGTTTCGTTTAATCTAGACCCTCTAGTTCAGCCAAGGCGTCTGAAGCCACGCAGAGTGCCTTTTGCACTGCGGCCAAAAGTAGATGCTGAGCTCGACAAGCTCATCTCCCAAGGCATTTTGGAGCCTGTTGAGCATGCGTGCTGGGAAACGCCAATTGTCATTGCAATGAAGGCAGACGGCTCGATTCGAATCTGTGCCGACTACCGGGCAACAATAAATCAGGCATTGCAGTCCCACCCATACCCCGTCCCGGTAGTGCAGCACCTTCTACATTCCCTGGGAGGGGGTAAGGTGTTTGCTAAATTGGATTTGGCACAGGCGTATCAGCAGTTGCCTGTGGACGATCGTACTGCTGATGCCCAGACTATTGTTACTCATAGGGGCGCTTTCCGTTGTCGCCGCCTGCAATTTGGCGTCAGCGTGGCCCCGGGGATTTTCCAGAGCATGATGGAACGGTTGCTTCACGGAATTCCCGGGGTTATTCCCTATTTTGATGATGTGCTGGTTTCTGCTTCCTGCACCTCTGAATTGCTGGACCGCCTGCGTGTTGTTCTTTCCAAATTTGCCAAATGTGGCCTGAAGGTTAAACGTTCCAAGTGTCTGGTGGCCGTGCCGCAAGTGGAGTTCTTGGGGTTTCTAATTGACAAGGCCGGTATCCACCCCACAGCAGCTAAGACTAGGGCCATTCTCGACGCCCCACCCCCTGCTAATAAGGCGGAGCTCCAAGCGTTCCTGGGCCTTTTGAATTTTTATGCTATTTTCCTCCCCCATAAGGCATCAGTGGCGGAGCCCCTACATCGCCTCTTAGACCGTGGGGTGCGTTGGGTCTGGGATACTACCGCGTCCTCCGCTTTCGATGCGGTGAAGCAACTCCTGGTATCAAACTCTGTCCTCACCCAATACAGCGAGGCTTTTCCCTTAGTCCTGGCTTGTGACGCCTCCCCTTATGGGGTGGGCGCGGTATTGAGCCACCGTTTTCCCGATGGTCGTGAAGCCCCGGTGGCCTTTTTCTCTCGTACGTTGGCTCCAGCGGAGAGAAATTATGCACAGTTGGACAAGGAGGCGTTAGCTTTGGTGGCCGGGGTGAAACGTTTTCATGATTACCTCTATGGCCGGCATTTTTACTTAGTGACCGATCATAAACCTCTCCTAGGGTTGCTAGCCGGAAACCGGCAAACACCTCAAATTCTTTCCCCCCGATTTACCCGATGGTCCGTCTTCCTGTCTGCATATGATTACACATTGGACTATGTTCCCGGAAAAAACCTGGCTCATGCAGATGCCTTGAGCCGTTGCCCTGTTCCAGCGTTCCTGTGTGACCCGGCTCCCACGTCTGCTGTCCTGTTAATTGACTCTTCCTCTTTTGCTGTAACGGCTGCGGATGTCGCTAGAGCCTCACTCAAAGACCGGGAGATTGCTACTGTTTTGGACTGGGTACTGAGGGGGTGGCCTGTGGTTTCCCCGGGGCCAGAATGGCAGCCTTATATGATGCGCAGAACAGAATTATCGTCCCAGGGTGGATGTTTGTTGTGGGGTCACCGGGTGGTGGTCCCTAAAGCCCTGCGCACATCCATATTAACGTCCTTGCACTCTGGCCACCCTGGGATTGTGCGCATGAAAGCGCTTGGGCGTGCCTATGTCTGGTGGCCGGGTCTGGATCGATGCATTACGGAGTGGGTCTCCACCTGTCGCCCTTGCCAGGAGTCCCGTGCCTTGCCGCCTAAAGAGGAGCCCCGAGTATGGGAGGATCCCCCGGGCCCTTGGTCCCGCGTTCACGTTGATCTGGCGGGGCCGGTTCAAGGGCAAACTTTCTTGGTGGCAGCTGACGCTTACTCTAAATGGGTTGAGCTTGTGCTACTTCACTCCACCTCAGCTGAAGCTGTCATAAGGGCTCTCCGGGGTATGTTTGCCACGCACGGGTTGCCCGACCTGCTTGTTTCGGACAATGGCCCTCAATTCACTGCAGCGTCTTTTGAAATTTTCCTTGCTGGTTTGGGAATCCGCCACAGCCTAATCTCCCCGTACCATCCTGCTGGGAATGGTTGTGCTGAACGCGCAGTAAGATCCGCTAAAGAAGCCCTAGGGAAAATGGGGGCTGGGGGGTGGCAGGACAAGGTGGTTGAGTATATGATGTGTCAACACACCACCCCATGCCAGGTAACAAATCGGAGTCCAGCCGAGTTATTAATGGGCCGCCGTTTACGTACCACACTGGACAGACTACACCCTCAATACGCTCCTAAGACGCCACTAGATTCAGCTAGTTCCCCCAGAGCTTTCGGGGCAGGTGACCTGGTATACGCGCGGAACTATGGGAGTTCCCCGTTGTGGGTCCCCGGCACGGTGGTTAAGGTAACCGGTCCATGTTCCTATGTTATTGAGCATAGCCCAGGGTGTTATTGGAGACGGCATCAGGACCAATTGAGGAGTCGTTGGAGGAGAACCCAAGGGGAACCTAGGGGGTTTGGGGAGAGTAAGGGCAGCGAGTCAGAAAGCCAGGGGGGGCCATCCGCCACAAGCCGGGAGGAACATGATAATGGGGGACCGCGGGATAGACCAGTTGTTGACCAAAGGAAGAAGGTAGGAGAATCGTTACACCCACCTATGATAGAGATTGGAGATCCGGGTCAAGGGGGTGTCCAGGGAGCAGAGGTAGAGGCCCAGGCTGACAGCGACCGGGATAACAGTCCAGCGGAGCAAGAAAGACCGATGGCGACAAGCCCCCGGCGTTCCAGTCGCATCCGGCGCCGGCCGTCATATCTTCAAGACTACGCATGCGCCGTCCAGGTGGGAAGGGGTGTAGTGTACTGAGCATGCGTAGTGAGGTAGCATTGTTAACAAGTCACATGGTAACGTTCCTGTTCAATGATTGGTTGGCCGCCTGACAGCCGAAGGTATTTAAGGACTGTCAGGCAGAGTTCGCGCGCGTCTCTTCTATACAAAGCTGTTATCGTTACGAGTGGTTAACTAGTTGGGTAATTAAACGTTACTTCATACTACAACTACAGTCGTGGTCTTGCTTATCCGAGTATTTAGCAGTAGGGAATCAGTCTGAATATCTCCAGTTGTGGGGTGGGTAGGAGGATGTATGGGGGTAAGGGGGTTGGTTGAGACCTTGTGGTCTGAAGTGATAGACATCATTTTGTTTAAAATGTGGTCATATAAATTGTCGGCCATTTTGAGGACCGCATGGTGGGGTATGGGGGCGGCCATTTTTGAAGCCATGCTTTCGGAAAAGGTGGAAGCCATTTTGGAAGGAATAAAGTCAATAGGTGGAAAGGGAGGATTTGTAATAAAATGGGTGTTTAAAAGTTCAGTCTGGGAATCTGTGGGTTGAAGCAAATAATTGTCGCTTACCAGGTCTGGTGAGGTTGAAAAGGTGTTTAACAATTCAAGAGTTCTTTGAGGAGTCCAGCCTGCATTTAGCAGGCCTGTCGCATGTAAAGCTTGATATAAATGCTGTTTTGGAGAAGCTTGAGAAAATAAAAATTGGTCTGAAGTTAGAGGGTTGGAACATACAAGGGATTCAGAAGGCTGAAGTCCTTGATGAGAGTCATGAGGTGGAGTAGAATGGAGATCGAAGCAAGGTTGTTGTAAGCGTGGTTCTGTTCTTTCGGTGTTAGAGTGAAGAGAAGGAAAAAAAATTGGGTCCTTTTGTAAAGAGGTTTGTACTTGCTGCGTAGCTTCAATAGAAAGTTTTTTTAGTCTTTTGGTTAGTGATTGGTGCTGTTTTGTTAAGGATACGGTTAATGCATCAATCTCTTGTAAAGATAATTCGTTCAGGTTCAAGGATTCCATGTTAGGGAAAAATTTCTATGTTTTTAAAAATTTACAAAAAATTCATAGACCTGAGCAATAATTTTCCATCGTCTGCTACCATTTGTCAGATATATATTGATGGTCCTGCTCATTCGGTTCTATGAAGAAGTTATTTAGTCAATACAGCTTCAAGTTCAAAAAGTTATTTTATTATTTACAAATATACAATAATGAACAGGGTGTCCTGTTGCATTTGTTACCCTAACTGTATGACTCAGATGTTGAGAGGAGAGAGAAGTTCACTGTTGTCTTGCTGAGATAGATGGGAAGAATTAGGGAAAATATCCAATTGATTTGTGGGTAAGAGTCCAATAAGGGAGTTCATTGGTTTATACAGTCACATGGGATGTCTGTAAAGACTTAACCCCTTCTGGTCCCTGGGGCATCATACGTAGGCAATATCTGACAGCGTGCTTGCGCGTGGCACTTCTGCGCATGCGTAGAGTGTCTGTGATGACGTCCGGGCGGGTGGGCGGAGCCTCCCACCACAGTCACTACTGATTCGCCCAAACCAGGGCAAACCGGTAGAAACCCACCACTGTTTGGAGCCTTCGGCAAAACAACTTGGAGCTGGGATAGGATGAGAAATTGTCAGTACAAGCTTATTGATAGAATTACATACTAGCTCACTAAAATGGCCCACCTTCTGTTATCAGTTCAGACCTGTGCCCTGGAAAGCCCTTTTCAAGATGGGCTTGAGAGAAGCGGATCCATCTGGATCCTGTGCAAAGTCTCTCAGGCTGAGACACATGGGGAGAGTTTATCTGATTAGCTTCCAGTCTGTTTCTCAGCTTTGATTTTCAGCTACCACACTCCAGGCCCACAGCTTCACAACAGGTCCCTTGACTATTTTAACATAACAACACAATAGATGCCGAGAATGGAGATAGAAATATGAATTTGCAGACTTCATTCAAGTCACTGTTGACTCCTGGTAACTACATGGACAATTCATTAAGTCACCATCAGCACCCAATATCAGCAACCTCATGGCTCAAGGAGAGGTTTGGGTTCTGCTGGTTAACAACTGGAATAAAATTATTTGATTTGATAGATTTCGGACCCTTCTACAGATGACAGATGTGCTGCTTCTGGATTGGCTCAGTGTGATCACATGCCTGATGCCCTCTATAGGAGGGGTGTCAAACTCAATTTCATTAAGGACCGCATCAGGATTGTGTTTGACCTTGGGGGGCTGGGGTGGGCGTAGCCGGGGTGGTCATGGCCAGCTCGTTGTCACTCATGTCGGAGGCACCTGTGGCGGCCCGAGTGCTCTGCCAATGAACATGGGCTTCTGGGCTCTGTTTTCAGCTGCGATGGCCTCCTGCAACCCTCTGCCAGCGAAAATGGAGCTCCGTTTTCGGCTGTGACAGCCTCCTGCCACCCGTGGCCCCTCTGTTTTTGCTGGCAGGGGTACCATGGGCCAGTCCTTCACTGTTTCCAAGGCAGCCCCACAGGCCAGATCTAAGCACCCCGTGGGCCATATCTGGGCCGCAGGCCCTGAGTATGACACCCCTGCTCTATTGTGACACAAAAAGAATCCCTGCAGGAGGATAGTTTTGCATCAAAAATGCTGGAGTGCAGAGCCAGCCTTTCACTGAGGCTACTCTCCTGCCTCCCAGCTCCCCACTTCAATTCCTCCCCATACACCACACCATCCACTTAATATTGTTTTGAGTGAGCCAACAGGGAAATGTTATTTTGCTCCATTTGTTTGACAAGGCACATGAGTTATTCCAATTGAAGATGATTGAGCAGTGACCAATGTTATCTGTATCACTCAGATTAAAACAAACAAATAAGAAAAACAATATAAACAGTTATAATCCAACTCTCCACTGAAAAGATGACACTACGTAAAAAATGGGAATCCAACTGTCAATGGTCCCAAATTTTAAAAAAAGCATCCCTCACTAGAAGGAGCTGGTCTGCAGCTCATTTCACAATAATGCAACTTCTTTGTTTTTCTTTAAATCCATTAAAGAGATTTTTTTTAATTAAAAAAAGTTTATATATTAGATTTATAATCTACCTTTCCTGCAAGAGCTCAAGGTGAAATGCAAGTTCTCCTCAATTTAGGACTGGTCACTCCGTGACCATTCAAACTTATGACAGACCCCCCCCAAAATAGCTACTTAAAACCCAGTTTCTAAGCGCCAATGTTTGCTGCTCCCTCCTTTGCAGTCACGTGATTGCATTTTGAATGCTCAGTAACAGCCCCACATTTACAGCCATTTGCAGTGCCCCACAATCATGCGACCACCATTTACAATATTTTTGCAAGAAACCAACGTTTACTTCCAAATTCTGGCAAAAAAAACCCCCAGAGTGAACAATGGCTTTGCTTAAACTACCACCACCACAAAAAAAAATCATAAAATCAAATCCTGTCACGTGATGACCCACTTTATGACTGTCACAATTTACGGCTGTAACTGCAGGCTCAATTACGGTCGTAACTCAAGGACTACCATAGCACTCCCTCCTCCCATTTTTTCCTCCAGAGCAACAACCTTGGGAGGAAGGTTGTTCTGGGGGAGAGTCCAGAGCCACAATATTGTTATTATTGCTATTGTTGTTGTTATTTGAGCATGTATGCCACCTGATTCTGAAGAGTACTATTCAGTTGTGGTGCAGCCGGTCACAGATTGATACAAAGCTGCTCCTGAGCATTTAAAACAGTGGTGCAGAAGAGTTCCTTGGATGAAGGGTAGCATTGCTCAAAGCAACCATTTCTCCCTAGCAGAAGCTGAAAGTAATATGTCTATTATTCCAGTCAGATGTCTCTAATTCCTCTCACCTTGCATATAAAACAGAGGAAAATATATTTATCTATGAGCAATAAAAGAATAATCTGAAGATGAGACCACCCCAGCATTTGCAAATTTCTATCAGTTTTCAAAACATGGGTTATCCTAACCTGAGCTCTTTTCACTCAAGCAAACCTTGCGATCCATCTATTTACATACTTGGTTATAAGGCAAGAGCAATATTAGAAACGAAGCTCAGAAGCAGCAAGTCAACTGCAAGAATAGGCACATTCAAAGAAAACTCTTGTGATGGTCAGCTCTGGCTACCTTGGCCTTTCAAGTGCAGACTATTCTGCGGTAGGGAAAACATCTTAATACTCATTGGGTTGTTCATTATTCGGCTCCCTTAGCTACGCCTCAACTCCCTGCAACTAAATTGCACATCCAGAAATAGGTGTTGTGGGCTCCCTGGAGACAACTCCAGGATTGCTTGCAAAACAGGCTTTTATTGTATAGTAACATGCTTCATTCATGGGATTTATAAAAGGGAAGGAGGGAGAAGTCAGACTGCAAACCCCTTTGTAAAAACCCTTTGTGCTTTCCTCTGTATTTCTTCTGATTTTTTTTTCCTTTATAGAATTTGTGCTAACAGAGGTTGGAAAAACAGTAATGTGTCATCCTCTTTTGAATGATAACACTAGAGGTTATTTATCTAGAAGCATCCAGGCATCCAATAGGATTAACTGGCAATTAATATCTCCCCGATTCAAACGACACACACAAATTCACACATTGCCCCACCTCCCTTCTGTTAAAGTACGTAAATAGGACTTCCATTTTTTCCCCCCATACCAAGCAGGAGCACAAATGCCAAAGTCTTACTTGAGGCAGAAGACCAAAGAATATTATTTGAGTTGGCAGCCCTCTACCCTCTTATTTACCGACTGACTCATACCATCTTAATCCAGTCCTGGGCTGTGATGGAGGACAACATCACAACACTAAAAACCTCCTAGAAAGGGTTCACAATTCTGTACGTGCTCAGCCATAATGCAGTTTCTTTAGTTTCAATTCTGCGTGTTGTGCCAACCCAATCAATCACGCTTTATTCAAGAAACCAAGTTTAACAACATCGTGACAGCATAATCTGTAAAACCAGCCTTGTCATTTGAAGTCAGGGATTCGATGGGAGCTATTTCACAAAACTGCCAAATATCTGATCTTTCATGGGATTTAACAGTAAAAGACAGAATTATTGCTGTGGCCTAATCCTTTTGTCTCTCTTATTTTGTGGACCCCTAAACAATCCAATTTTCATGCAAAGGGAAGCTTCCTGGCTGTTGCAAATGTTACGGTTGATGTTTTCTTTCTTTGCGCATTGTCATCTGCATCTATAATCTGTATTTTGTCTATAACTCTCAGAACTTAGTGAGCTGATTTACAGAGTGAAGGCACTCGGCTCATACACCTCTTCTCCTGAAGGAAATCTGCATTTGAGGAGGCAGCAGCCAGCTTTGGACCTACTCAATAAAAGTAGGGACACGTTCAGGTTAGGCTCAGTTCCTGGTGACTACAAAGCCATGTCCAGATGGTTTTGATAACAACAAGTCACTTTTTAGGAGCACCTACAGTGAACTAGTTGCTCTCATTTGGATGGACTTGTAACACCAGAATAACAAAACGACAGAGTTGGAGGGGAGCTTGAAGACCTACTCTAGTCCAACCCCTGCTCAGGCAGGAAACCCTATACCATTTCAGACAAATGGTTGTCCAATCTCTTAAAAACTTCCAGTGTTAGAGTATTCACAGCTTCTGGAGGCAAGTTGTTCCACTGATTAATTATTCTGTCAGGAAATTTCTCCTTAGTTCTAGGTTGTTTCTCTCCTTGATGAATGTCCATCCATTGCTTCTTGTCCTGCTCTCAGGTGCTTTGGAGAATAGCTTGACTCCCTCTTCTTTGTGGCAGCCCCTTAGATATTGGAACACTGCTATCATGTCACCCCTAGTCCTCCTTTTCATTAAACTAGACATACCCAATTCCAGCAGCCATTCTTCATATGTTTTAGCCTCCAGTCCCCTAATCATCTTTGTTGCTCTTCTTTGCATTCTTTCTAGAGTCTCAAATCTTTTTTACATTGTGGCAACTAAAACTGGATGCAGTATTCCAAGTGTGGTCTTCCCAAGGCATTATCAGGACTTCATGTAATCTTGATTAATGCAGCTTAGAATTGCATTGGCTTTTTGGCAGCTGCGCACACTGCTGGCTCATGTTTAAGTGATTGTCCACTAGGACTCCCAAGATCCCTCTCACAATTACTACTATTGAGCCAGGTACCATCTATATACTATACCTGTGCATTTGGGTTTTTTCTTGCCCAAACAAGACATAACAATCAAGACATCATAAAATGTTATGGGAAAAGAGGAAGAAAGTGGCCAGGTGTAAACCAGCCTCAGGTATTCAACATCTTTACCAAATATGCCTTCCAGACAATCAAAATAAATGCCAGAAAGCTATTTTCACTTAGCAACAGGAGAAAGATTATTTTTTTATCAGTACCAATGGAATTATCCAAACAGCCAGACAAGCTAAAGCTCATAAATCAATGGAATTTATTTTTAAATGCGCAGGCTGAGGTATCTTGTCACTTTAGAATAGTCCATGTGTAAATCAGTTAATAGGCAGATGTTCCAAACATGAAGCTGTCTGGAATGAAAAAGCTAGTTTGGTCCAGTGGTTAAAGCACCAGGTTAAAAAACGGGGAACTATTGAGTTTTTCCCACCTTAGCTATGAAAGCCAGCTGGGTAATCTTGGATCAATCTTTCTCTCTCAGCCCAACTCACCTCACAGGGTTGTTGCTGTTGGGGAAATAGGAGAAAAAAGGACCATTAGATATATTCACTGCCTTGAGTTGTTTATAAAAATAATAAAGGTGGAATAAAATGAATAAAAATAATAAAAAGGTGCCTTAGCAGACAAAGGACGCTCCAGAAATTATACTGTACCTCCTAAAAGTTTGATTGGATGAGAAACAGCGCCTTGAGTTAATGCCCAGTTAGGATGTATAGGAGCTATTCTGGCCTCAGGTGTCCTCTGTGAGCTGCAGCTGCTGTCCCTTGTCAATCTACAATTATTGAGTGCTCCTCAAAGATTAATCACTGTTTGGTATGCTCTGTCTGAGCCACATTTGTTACCTGGCTCTATGATCACATTGCACATGTACAGAATTTGATACTTGAACTTAATCTTCTTGAGCATGCCAGTGTTAATGCCTTGTTTGTTCCCTGAAGTACCTTAGCCCATAATACCAGGAAAATACATTGCAAGAGCGTGGGCACAGGTTTTCACGACATCTCAGAAGGCAGAAAAGTGGTTGACTGCACAGTGAACAACATTTCTTCTTGGGTCTCTGGATGCTCTCTTTGAAGTGACAAGAAATATAGCAAAATTACTCTCTTTTCATAATTAGCTCAGTTTTCAGGATTCAGAGTACAGGTAGTCCTCAACTTACAAGCACAACTGAGCCCAAATGGGGATGCGGGCGTGGCAACAGTTGTAAGCAGTGGTGAAATTAAAAAATTTCCCCTACCGGTTCTGTGGGTGTGGCTTCTTGGGGGGAGGTCATGTGACTTGGTGGGCGTGGCCAGCTCGACATCACTCACATCGAGGGGCTCCTCACCGACCCCTCCCCTCCCCTCCCAGCCACTCCTTGTCACAAACGGCAGGAAAATGGGGAGGGGAATATTCCTGCCTACCATCCTTCTCTCAGTCTGTGCTGAGAGTGAGGAATGGATGACAGGCAGGAAAACCCCCTTCCCCATTTTCCTGCCTTTCACGAAAATGGCTCCATTCCAGCTGCTCCCCCATCCCCTTCCCCCCTGGGGTCTACCTTAAAGGGACAGGCTGCAGCAGCTCCGTTCTGAATGGAGGGAGAAAAGTTAGCATTCTCTCTGCTGCATTTAACATTGAATTCTGTGGAATATCAAGCAGCCAGAAGAGTTGAGTGGTGACTGGCCGGGCGTGGGTGGGTGGGTGAGGCCAACGAGGGGTGATTACTACCGGTTCGGCAAACTGATGCCAATAATCCCTAGCGGTTCGCCCAAACCGGTCCGAACCGGTAGGATTTCACCCCTGGTTGTAAGTGTGAAAACTGGTCACAAGTCCCTTTTTTCAGTGCTGTTGTAACTTTGAATAAATGATCACTAAATGAATGGTTATAAGTTGCAGCTGTACCCAGGTAGTCCTTGAGTTTACAGCTTCCTGAATTTGCAGCTCCTAGAGAGAACAGAATCACATGTTTTGTATAGGTAACCCTATTTCTTTAGAGTTGATGTTGATGTTCTCCAGATAGGATGGGAGTTTCAGCTGCCAGAAGTGTCAAAAACATTGGCTGTGCCGCTAGGGAATTCTGGGAATTGTAATTCCAACCTGTTTGGAAGGGTGTCCATGTGGGATACTGTAGACTACTTGTTTGGGGTGGAGAGCCATCCTTTTTTTTTTCTTTTTTACCCTCAAGCGAAGCTGCTAAAAAAAAAAAAAGCAAGAAAGCCAGAGGTTGCCTGAGCAGATGTAGAGAGTAAATATGCAATATTGGTAACACTTAACTAGGCAAGTGTTGAAACAAACAAAAAAATTAAATCCTGAGAAACTAGATAACATTTAGAAGCAGCTTAGGCAAAGACCTCCCTACTTCCCTGGAGTATGTATAAGAAGGGGGAAGAGGTACAGGCAGGGGCGGGTTCTACTTACCTTTACTACTGGTTCGCAATGGGCTCGCGCGCATGCCTTGCTTCTGTGCATGTGCAGATCGCCAATGACGACTTCCAGGGCGGTGGGCGGGGCCTCCCGCCAGTTTTACTACTAGTTCTTGCGCACCGGTCCGAACCAGGGGCAACCCACCACTGGGTACAGCACAATCAGACAATTCTGTCATTATAGCCAATCTTATTAAAAGTAATTCCATGCTTCCTGTGTAGTTTGTTTCCTAATCTGGTTTACCTGCTCGGGCTGACAATGGGACCAGCCATTTCATTCAATTTAGAATGAACTGAGTGAAATTCCTTCACAGTTTAAAAATTACAGTTTGGTGGCAACATAGGCAGGATTTTGCTACGCTCCTGGTAGAAATTATACTACGTTGGCTCTAGGATGAGGGTGATGACCATTCTCAAAGAGTAGATGCCCGGTGTATATATATTCACCATTCAAAGTGAAGATATATATATATATATATATATATATATATATATATATATATATATATTCAAGGTGTAAATTAGGTAAGTTCCTGAAACAATTGGCTTTGGCAGAAAATGGAAGAAAATTAGGGATCAAACTAAATGCAAATGAAGGACTACTTATATTAAAAAAATTCACCTTCTATGTATTCTTCTTAGTGAATAGCTGTAAAGGTTTTCATATCTACTTCAAAACCTATTGATAAGAATATATGCATCCATTCCTGAGCACAATGATATCAACATGGAAAAAAAACCCCAGGTGTTGTGAGTCACAATGCAAAGTCTATTCTTTCACACAACACCGGGCAACAGAGCTTGCATCGTAAGACCACATGCAAATAGTCCTTGACTTACAACCACTCATTTAGTGATCGTTCAAAGTTAGAAAGGCACTGAAAAAAGTGACCATTATGACCATTTTTCATAATTGCGACCTTTGCAGCATGGTCATGTGATCAAAATTTGGGCACTTGGCAACTGGCATGTATTTAAGATGGTTGCAGTGTCATGTGATCCCCTTGTGTGACCTTCTGACTGGCAAAGTCAATGGGGAAGTCAGAGTCACGTAACCAACGTGGAACTAACTTAACAGTTGCAGTGATTCACTTAACAACAGTGGCAAGGAAGGTCGTAAAATGGAGTAAAACTCCCTTAACAGCTGCCTGGTTTAGCCACGGAAACTTTGAGTTCAGTTGTGGCCCTGGTCAAGGGCTATCTGGACACATTTTGTCTCTTGCCTTTGGTCATTCATCTCACCCTCACCTGGGGAGGTGAGACTAGAGATTCTACCTAACTCTTGGATTCTCATTGTTTCTGAAAGCAGACGAGGCACAACCTCTGTTGTTGTTTTCTTTAACCAGGTCCGCGCCAGTGCTATTGCACAAGATGCTGACCAGAACTACGACTATGCCAGCAACAGCGTGATCCTGCACCTGGACGTAGGTGATGAAGTCTTCATCAAGCTAGATGGCGGGAAGGTTCATGGTGGAAACACCAACAAGTACAGCACGTTCTCTGGATTCATCATCTACCCAGACTGAGCTTTCCCGGCTCCAGTTTTTCCCTCCCTGTTTTGCCTCCCCAAATCCTTTCCCCGTGAGTCGGCTTTTATTCTTCTTGGCTTTACCATCTCTGTGGATTCCCAGAGGCTCCTTCTGTAAGCTCTGGTCAATCAAGGATGAATCAGAAAAACTTGGGAGACACAGCAATTCTCCCCTCCCCATCCAGCCCCTCCTATGGAAGGAGGGTGGGTGATATGAGACTTTCTCTGCATGGGGAAAATCGGGGAGGGGGTGGAAACAGGGTAAACTATTATTATATTATGGTTGGTGGCCCAGTCGGCCCGATGTTTAGACTGGATTTGGCATTTTTATCCTATAATTGTTATTATAATTATTATGAGACCTTGGTCAATAAAAGGAGTGTCCCTAAGAGAGATAACTTCTAATTTTGGAGCTTGGATACTTTGGAGGGAAAAAGCCCTTAATTAAATAAGAATGGAGTCAAATCCCTGGCAAATTCTACAAAACTCATTCTCTCTACCTATATATCCCTTCCCTTAATAAAAGAAGGGGGATTTTTGCCAGCACTCTGTTTCATCTTTCACCAAATAGAAGTCATTGCATTGATACCCCTGGTATCTTTCCTCCAAGAAGCTCAGGATGACTTATTACCTTACAAGTATCCTATGAGATATTTCCGTTTCAGAGTATCAGTTTAAGATCACCCAACCAGCCACATGGCTAAATGAGAATTTAATTTGGGTGTCTTAATTGAGAGTAGCATCATTTCATGGGACTATGCTGGCTCTGGTTGCTACAAAATTTTCAATCCTCCTGCCGTCTTTGAAACTATGTTGATTAGAGTGAGATCCTTTTTGTGTGTGAAGGGGTTACATTTCTACAAGAATAATCTGTTGCAGAGTTGCATTGAATGCCAATGGTGGGTAGGGCTGAAGACATGATGGGCAGGGCCAAAGCTGAAAATGTATGGGACCCTCCACCTCTCTTTATCCAACATCCCAAAAATATTTTTTTGTCTGACCCCCTTCTCTCTCTCTCTCTCTCTCTTTCCTCTCTCTCTCTTTCTCTCCCCTCTCTCTTTCCTCTCTCTCTCCCTCTCTCTCTCTCTCTCTCTCTCTCTCTCTCTCTCTCACTCACACACACACACACACACACACACACTGTCTTCTTCACCCATCCCGCCTATATGTTCAATTGCTGGTGAAGAGACGCATAATCCTCATTAAGGATCTCAGCTGATGGCTAGCAAAAATAGACCATGCTTTTCCAAGTAGAACAGCCAATTCTACTGGAGCACTTCAAGCAAGTTTTCATTTCCGCAGTCCTATTGGCCTCCGTATAATCTGAAATATATCAGCATGAGAAAATATTCAGATAAAACTCTGCATATGAGGCCAAAGTTTTCCAATATGAAATTGTTCTATTGAACGCAATTGGGGGGGGATCCTTTTTCATTCATCAATCCTGCCTCCTACCTTGCTTTTCAACAGACATTAGACAGTTTAACCTCAATTCCTATCAGGCTTTGTACACTTATTCACAGATTGTGGGTGCAGCTGCTCCAAAGGACAATCTTTTGTTCACCTGCATGAAGATATATAAATGTGAAAATAGACTTTAGACATCAAACCAGTGGAGTCTGTTCCACTTTCCACATAGTCCTTTGAACTAAGAAATGAGACTTGTACTATCCTGAATCATAGATCCTCACATCAAATGATGACTCTACTACCGAACAAGAAGAGCAGCAAATGTTCTCTTTGGCTGCCACCCTGGAATCAGCCAAAGGGCTGATGGATGGGTTTTGTCATGTTCCTCAGAAACAGAACAGCCAGCCCAACAGGCATCAATAGAAGCTCAAGATGTCCCACTCTGACCTCACTTTCTCCTTGACCTATCCACCAAAGACTGCATCACTTTTATCATACTTCAGGTATGTATACTTGCCAGCAAGACATCCATATTCATTCTAGCATTTGACTCCTTCATTTGCAGAGCTGTGGAAATCCTATTCCAACTACGTCCCCAACACATGTTCATATGCACCAGTCCAGAACAGCTCCCAGATGCAAACGAAGTCATGCTGCACCCATGCGCTGCAATATGGATGGAACGGATTAAAGCAATGAAGCAACTGGCTTCAAGTAGCACCATGCGGGGTTGAGATGGAAGCAAGCAAGAGAACTGGTTCCTGAATGAAATGTCGAACTGGTGGAGGACACATCTTGTTGGCTGTTCTTCAGACAGAACATCTCTTAGCCTGACATTGCAATCCTGACCTATCCAACAGGGCCTTATCAATTAAAACTGCATTCACATTAAGCCAAAACCATGCAATCATTTCAGACTGTTTCTCCCCCAGTCCATAGCATGCCTATAATAATTCCTGAGCTTCTGCAACCAAGTGCATGTTGCCTTTACACTGCTTTGGTGTCTAGAATTTTGATCAAAGCAAGGAGACAAGATAGTCAATGCTCTAAGTTGGCTTTACCCTGGGCCCCTCCTCCTCCTCCTCCTCTTCTTCTTACAACTAACAAAAAGTGTTCTTCATTCCACATGCCTCTACATGGTGGACAGCAAGACCAACAACTCTTTCTAGGTGTCATTATCTGCACTGAAATATGAAAACGTGTGCACTTGCACTTGTATATTTACACACGTTTGTAGATCTCATCATCTCTCCATATGTTGTCAAAAAAATTGTTCAGATGAGATTCTTGACCCCATAAATAGCATAGCTGTTCATGCATGTGCCAATACAAATGAAATTGTAAATGTACTGTATATTTATGTTTATGTACAGGGCTATTTATTCAATATTTAAAGGGGGGGGGGTGAAGAGAAGTTCAGTAGCCTCAGAGCCAAACAAAAAACAAAAAACAGAATTAGCCGAACTGACTCATGAAGCACTGTTATATTTTCAAGTACCAAAAGTGAAAAAGATCTTGAGAGTTCTCCTGCTGCTTTGAGATGTATAATAGAGCCCAATGAATATATGTACTTGTGCCTACTTGTGGTAGTGCTTACAAATGCAGGAATCTTTCCACTGTATCTACAGGACATCCATCACTTTCATGTATTTATGGGTGTTTATTTGAGGATGAACATGGCCGAGGTTGGAAGACCAGAAGGGAATCTATGAAAGGGAATTCAGGCATCTGCACACACAGACTGCACATCCAAAGGTGTGGGTGGCAAAAGGTCTACAATTGTGAGAGGCACGGCCATATCATTGTTGCATAAGGAAGGCACATCCATCCACACGTATTCTAGTACACACACCTGTGAGCACACATATTATTCAGCATAGGCATGTCTTGCAGATTAAAGACCACCATTTCAGTTTCCTCTCAGCTATCAAAGCCCCTTCTGCTTTCGTCTCTGAGCTCTCTCATTCCTCATCTTTTTGGGGACAGAGAAAGCGCTGTCTGCCTCCAAGGGCTGCAGCCCTGTTATTTGGCAAGACCTGCCCTGCATGTCTGCTCTTCCTTTAGAGACCTAGGGAGAATTCGGATGGTGCTCAGTACATGCTCTAGGATAGTGTTTCTCAACCACCCATGCTGCCTGGGGAATTCTGGGAGTTGATGTCCACATATCTTTAAGGGGCCAAGGTTGAGAAACACTGCCTGGGAAGAAGAAACCCAGCAGAGGGTCTCCAGGGCACAGTATAGCCTCCAGCATCAGCCCAGCTTTGCAACGAAGAATATACTGTAAATCCTATTGGGCCCAATCAGCTCTATGTCACTGAATTATCAGAATCTGTGTTTTATCAGTTAATAAAGATACTTTGTTTTTGAATCATGTCTTGTCTTTAGCACGTTCATTTGCATGGGGATGGATGATCCCAGAAACATCTACATGTTTTATAGGGCTACACAAACTAGGTCCATGAAAACATACATGTTTGAAAACACACGTTTGAAAGATACACATTTGTTTGTCCTATGCCCCACTGGATAACAATTTTAAAGAAACATCTCCAGATCACTTTTCAGCACCATCAGAACACTTTCTCTACCTTGTAGGCCAAGCTAAGCTCAGAAAAGGAATTGTACTTCTTGATAATCTCTTTTGGAAAAGTTTGCTTTCTTTTTAAGAAAGCCATATCAAGAAATACACCGGGGGGTGGGAGTATTGTGTATCTATTTATGTATAAATGTGTGTTTGTATATGTTCCTATACTTCTTTTTATATTCCTCAACACAATACACATTCAATTCACAGACACAAATACACTCCCAGGAAACAAAATGGCAGGATTAATGTTGTAAGTGAGGGTATTATTTTTAAAGAAAAAAGCTGCAATAGGATTAGCCTCCTCCAAACAGGCTGGTTTTTAAATGGCGAGTACAAGCCTACAGGGATTTATAATCTGGGTGTTGTGCATGATCCCATCCTAACACCAACTGGCAGAGGCAGACCCTGGTTGAGTAGTTTTGGAGTGACAAGAAGAAAGGAAAAATGGAACTCAGGCTTGATAGGAGCAGTCAGGGGGCTGCTATAATCAACCAGATCTCAGCATCGGCTCTACAAGGACAACATTCATTGTGGGAGAGACTAGCTAAGCTTGTTTATCTATATCTCTATCATCTATCTATCCATCCATCCATCCATCCATCTCTATATTATCTATCTATCTATCTATCTATCTATCTATCTATCTATCCATCCATTCATCCATCCATCTCTATATTATCTATCTATCTATCCATCCATCCATCCATCCATCCATCCATCCAACCAACCATTGATCTATCTCTATATCATCTATCTATCTATCTATCTATCTATCTATCTATCTATCATCTATATATATTTATATCCATCCATCCATTGATTTATTTATTTTTTATTAGATTTTTATACCGCCCTTCTCCTGCTGGACTCATCTCTATATCATCTATCTATCTATCCATCCATCCATCCATCCATCCATCCATCCATCTATCTCTATATCATCTATCT
>WNWU01000020.1:4981358-5033709 GCA_012654045.1 Ptyas mucosa
ATCCATCCATCCATCCATCTATCTCTATATCATCTATCTATCTATCTCTATATCATCTATCTATCCATCCATCCATCCATCTATCTCTATATCATCTATCTTTTTTTAAAAAATTTGACTTATATGCTGCCCTTCTCCGGAGACTCAGGGCGGCTTACAATGTGTTCAGTAATAGCCTTCATATTTTTGTATATTTAAACAAAGTCCTCTTATTGCCCCCACAATCTGGGTCCTCATTTTACCCACCTTAGAAAGGATGGAAGGCTGAGTCAACCTTGAGCCTGGTGGGATTTGAACTTGCAGTAATTGCAGGCAGCAGATGTAAGTGGATGTTAATCACTGCCTTAGTCTACTGAGCCACAAGAGCTCTATCTATCTCTATATCATCTATCTATCTATCTATCCATCCATCCATCCATCCATCAATCTCTATATCATCTATCTATCTATCTATCTATCTATCCATCCATCGATCTATCTCTATCCATCCATCCATCTATCTCTATATCATCGATCGATCGATCAATCAATCTATCTCTATATCATCTATCTATCTATTTATCTATCTATCATCTATCCATCTATCTATCTATCTATCTATCCATCCATCCATCTGGCTAGCTAGCTAGCTATCATCTATCTAATCTAACCATCTATCCGTCTATCCCACCCATCTCACCTAATGACTCTGGGTGGTTTACAATAAATATCCATACCCAGGGAGCATATACGTATACCGGTAGTCCTCATTTAGCAACCACAGTTGGGATCAGCAATGTGGTTGTTAAGCAAAGTGGTTGCTAAGTGAAACCTCATCTATGCTTACAATCTTAATTCAGCTTTCCTTTGCTTTGCAGGCCCACAAAGGTTGTAAATGCAAGGATTGGTCCTAAAAATATTTTTTCATCAATGGTCACTGTCCGAGGCACTTGATAAATGAGGACCCCTACAGAATGGGGCTGTGGTGTGTATAATTTGTAAGCAGAGCATATCAGAATTTTATCTTGGCTCATAGTAGCCCTTCACCCACCACCTCTATTTAACCGACTCAGCTAGGATCCAATACTGAGATTTCCTCTACAGGGCAAGCGGGCGGGCAGGCAGGCAGGCAGGCAGCATCTTCTCTGAACATTTTCTTCATTTCCCTGCCACTCACAGTTATTCTCCTCTCCTCAGCTCAGAAGCTGTCAGTGTTGGTAAAAGGGCTTCACAGCACTGGCTTTGCGGGATGGCTGTCACGCCTCCCCATCCAGTTCACTCAGACTAGAAAGTCACAAGAATGGAAACACGTCACCCTGAATTCATCACGAGAGCCTCATCACCTCAGACGTCGCGCTCCCAACGTGCGCCTTGTCCAACAAGCCTCTGCTCTAATGCACACCGACTCCCGTGGGCAGCCTCAGGAGGGTGCAGCGGTGCAGGAGTCTCGCGTACACTTGTAGAAATATTAACCCTTGTGCATAAACTCACACAGGCAACACGTTAAGAACGCAGGAGACATCTGCTGAAGAACTCCTGCATGTGGAAGAAAATGTAACCCCCACCCTGTAGATGCCCTCTATACAGCCCCCTCCCACATTTTTCATTTATTTACATCCAGCCTTTATTACAGGTAGTCCTCAACTTACGAACCACAATTGAGCCCAAAATGTATTTTGCTAAGGGAGACATTTGTTAAGTGAGCTTTGTCCCATTTTACAGCCTTTCTTGCCACGGCTGTTAAGTGAATCACTGCAGTTGTTAAGCTAGTAACACGGTGGTTAAGTGAGTCTGGCTTCCCCGTTGACTTTGCTTGTCAAATCGAAAAAGGGGATCCCACGACACTGCAAAGGGTCATAAAGCTGAGTTTTGTTTATATGACCATGGAGATGCTGCAACGGCCATAAGTGTGAAAAATGGTCAAAAATAGTTTTCAGTGATGTTGTAACTTTGAACAGTCGCTAAGTGAACTGTCGTAAGTGGAGGACTACCTGTGTTTTTGTGAACAATTCAAATCAGTGAACATTTCTAATATTCCTTCCTCCTCCTCATTTTCCCCACAACAACAATCCTGTGAGATGAGTGGGAGTGGGGAGAGAGAGAGGGAGGGAGGGAGAGAGGGACGGAGGGAGGGAGGCCTGGCCACCTTGTGGTGGTTCAGTGGTTTGAATGCAGTACTGCACGCTACGTCTGCTGACTGCCGGCTACCAGGAGCTCAGCAGTTCAAGTCTCACTGGCTCAAGGTTAACTCAACCTTCCATCCTTCCAAAGTTGGTAAAATGAGGACCCAGATTGTTGGGGGGCAATATGCTGACTTTGTAAACGGTGTAAAAAGGGCTGTAAAGCACTGTGATGTGGTATATAATTCTAAGTGCTATTGCTAGTGCTATTGCTATACCACATGTCTGAGGCAAACACAATAAAATTTGGTGCTCTGCCCTGCCCCTGTCATGGTGCCGGGGGGGGGGGGGGGAATGAAAGATACTTTTGCAGTACTTAATGAGCTCCCCAGCCTGGCTGAGGTGGGGAAACCAGGGATTTAAACTTCCTGACATCTCAGGCTGGGAGAACAGCTCTGAGAAAGAGCCAAGGGCCTGAGGACTGTGAGCTGCCTGTTGAGATGATTAAATCAACGCTTGGGAGGAAATGGGTCAAGAGCTCTCTCCAAATCTGACCCACCCACCCACCCATTCCCCATCTATTCCCATGGCATGACGAGAATCTTCATTAAGTCAAATGTAAGCTTGGGAGTTCACTACTCCGATGACAGTTTGTAAAGAGAGAGTGCACGGAGGTGAGAGCAAGGCTTTAAAGAGCATTTGTGCCTGCTGGAGCTAATCTTGGAAGTGCAAATAGGACAAGTTATAGGGGGCTGAGAAAGCAAAAGGGAGCATACATCTGAGGCAGACACACATGAGCGCAATAAAGAGCGGATGAGCAAATACCAAACAGACTCTTCTAGGCGAAGTGCTGTGGTGTGTAGCAGAAGCTGCGGTGCAAATAAGTAGATAAGGTAAAGGTAAAGGTTCCCCTCACACATATGTGCTAGTCGTTCCTGACTCTAGGGGGCGGTGCTCATCTCCATTTCAAAGCCGAAGAGCCAGCACTGTCCGAAGACGTCTCTGTGGTCATGTGGCCGGCATGACTAAATGCCAAAGGCACACGGAATGCTGTTACCTTCCCACAAAAGGTGGTCCCTATTTTTCTACTTGCATTTCTTACGTGCTTTCGAACTGCTAGGTTGGCAGAAGCTGGGACAAGTAACGGGAGATCACCCTGTTACGCGGCACTAGGGATTTAAACCGCTGAACTGCCGACCTTTTAATTGACAAACTCAGCATCTTAGCCACAGAGCCACTGCATCCCCTTTAAATAAGTAGAAAAATGGAGCTATATACTGTGTAGATGAAGAGGCATTTTGCTGTGGCTGCTGTCATGGTCAGCTTTTGCCATGAAGTTTTTTCAGAAGGGAGGTTCATCTGTTCATCTCCTGTAGGTGAAACAAGTGTGGCATTGTAGGAAAGAAAAAAAACCTAGAAGAAAGGGAAAAAAATTGCAGATCTTGTGGATTATTGATCACTTCAGCCAATGCATAATTGTGAGCACCTGTTTAAGAGTTGCCAAATTAGGAAAGGCAAAAGGATGCTTGGCAAATCCTTGTCTCTTTTTATGAGCCCATTGCCCAAATCATCAATGTTCTTTTATTCACTCAGACAGTCTACTGAAGGAGTCACTCTTAGGAAAATGTCATCCTTAGGCATATGATGTTTGACTTTTCATCGGTGTCCAAGGGTGGCTGGAGAGAAAGGTCTTGGCTCCTCAGACCTGTTTGAATTCTTGACCTACTCCTGGTATGGAAGGCTCCATCAGCTGTCACATCATTAATGCATTAATATTGTTGTCTAATTGTCGTCCAGTCTCCAACCTTCGATTTATTGCGAAGGTTGTTGAGAGTATGGTTGCACGACAGCTCCCTCAGTACCTGGAGGAATCGGCTTATCTAGATCCGTTCCAGTCTGGCTTCAGGCCTGGGTACAGCACGGAGACGGCATTGGTCGTGTTGGTTGATGATCTCTGGAGGGCCCGGGACAGGGGCTGTTTTTCTGTCCTGGTCCTATTAGACCTCTCAGCGGCTTTTGATACCATCGACCATGGTATTATGCTGCACCGGTTGGAAGAGTTAGGGGTGGGAGGCACCGTGTTACAGTGGTTCTCCTTTTTCTCCGACCGGTCGCAGTCTGTGTTGACAGGGGGGCAGAGGTCGACCCCGAGGCCCCTTGTATGTGGGGTGCCACAAGGGTCGATCCTCTTGCCCCTTTTGTTCAACATTTATGTGAAGCCGCTGGGCGAGATCATCCATGGTTTTGGGGTGAAGTACCATCTGTACGCTGATGACATTCAGCTGCACATCTCCACCCTGGATCACCCCAATGATGCCCTTGAAGTGATGTTCCGGTGCCTGGAGACTGTGCGGATCTGGATGGGGAGGAACAGACTCAGGCTCAACCCATCCAAAACCAAGTGGCTGTGGTTTCTGACATCTTGGTATAGTCAGTTGACACCATCACTGACTATTGGGGGCGAGTCGTTGGCCCCCACGAAGAGGGCCCACAACTTGGGTGTCCTCCTGGACTCACAGCTGTCTTTAGAAGAGCACTTAACGGCGTGGCTGGGAGGGCCTTTTATCTGGTCCTCCTGATTCGCCAGTTGCGTCCCTTTCTGGATCGGGACTCATTAAACACAGTCACTCATGCCCTCGTCACTTCCTGCCTAGACTACTGCAATGCTCTCTACATGGGGCTCCCCTTGAGGAGCATCCGGAGGCTCCAACTGGTCCAGAATGCGGCCGCGTGGGTGGTTATGGGAGCGACGTGGCGCTCCCATGTGACACCCCTCCTGCGCGAGCTGCACTGGCTCCCGGTGGTCTTCCAGGTGCGCTTCAAGGTCTTGGTTACCACCTTTAGAGTGCTCCATGGCTTAGGACCAGGGTACCTACGAGACCGCCTTCTGCCACCAGTAGCCTCTCACAGACCAGTACACTCTCATAGAGAGGGACTTCTCAGGGTGCCATCGGCCAAACAATGTCGGCTGGCGGCCCCCAGGGGGAGAGCCTTCTCTGTGGGGGCACCTACCATTTGGAACGAGCTCCCCCCGGAGATACGGAATATCCCAGATCTGCACGCTTTCCGCCGTACCCTTAAAACTTTCTTTTTCCAGCAGGCTGGCCTGGCCTAACCTCTTTTAAATTGTTTTAAATTTTAAATTGGGTTTTAAAATTGGTTTTAATTTGTCGTTTGGGGCCATAATATTTAATATATTTTAAATGTTTTTAATATTTGTATTACATGTATTTTATTTTGCCTGTTCACCGCAAACTAATTAATAAATTAATTAATAAATTAATATTTATTAATATAAATTTAAATAATAATAATAATAATAATAACAACAACAACAACAACAACAACAATATACTGTATGTTCCATCTTTAAAATTGTTACATTCCTTAATTGGTACCCAAAGTTTTGTCTTAAGATTGACCTTATTCTTTAGTGTCCCTATGAATGTATTTCTAACGTTTTCTCCAACAAGTTACACCATTTTTTCCCATGCTAAGTAGTACTCTGTGTCATCTTTCTCCTGTAGTTCTTTTGTAAGTTTATCCATTTCTGCGCATTCTGTGATACCGATGTGACAACTTTAAGAGTAAGTCGTAAGACTTGATTGATGTTCGTTTGTTTTGTATGTTGTATCGTTGTATTTATGTTTGTTTGTATTTTTTAATTAATAAAAAAAATTTTTTTAAAAAAAGGAAGGCTCCATCAGGCAGGTTTATTTTCAAAAAGTAGCCTTACAGATGAAATTGATATATGTAGCTTTTGCAATAATCATCCCAATTGAGAGCTACGTTAAACTACAGTTGGTTATTGACTTACAATCATTTGTTTAGTGATCATTTAAAGTTACGACGGTGCTGAAAATATTGATTTAGGACTGTTTTTCACACTTACAACTCTTGCAGCATCCCCGTGGTCACGTGATCAAAATCTCTTCCTACTAAAAGAGATCAAACTCTGTTTCCTCACTACCCTAGAAGGCCAAAAGATAATCGCAGTGAAAGAAGGGAGCAGGAGACAGATAAATGCATGTGTGTATTGCTGCAGCCCCCAAAGCTTGCAAGTGATACCAGCTGTGGCCCTCAAAACCCCAAACTGTTGCCCATCTCGCTACAGAAGACTGCTACACAGTGTGCTTGTGCTTATGAACAGGCAACCTTCATATCATAAATGAAATATCAGATGGCGAACCTATGGCACGGGTGCCACAGGTGGCACGCGGAGCCATATCGGTGGGCACGCGAGCTCAGCTCCGGCACATATGCGTGCATCAGCCAGCTGATTTTCAAGCCTTCTGGGCCCACCAGAAGTCAGGAAACACACTGTTTCCGGCCTCCAGAAGGCCTTTGGAGGGGTGGGGAAGGCCGTTTTTGCCCTCCCCAGGTTCTTAGAAAGGCTCTGGAGCCTGGGGAGAGCAAAAAAACGGGCCTACCGGGCCCACCATGCCATCACGTGCCAAAAGCAGGGGGAGCACGGCGCACAGAATTATGGATGTGGGCACGCGTGTGTGTGGCCTCACCATGCTCCCCCCGCTTTTGGCACGCGATGGCAAAAAGGTTAGCCATCACTGCTATAGACTATTCCTACAACAGTTTATGTCAAGCTAATAAAATAAGATCAAGGAGTATGCAGCCTTACTTTTTAAATCATATAAGATGTGTTATCTTAATGTAGGTTTGCTACCATCGTTCACTTTAAAAAAAATTACTTGACAGGTAAAATACTATATTTTCTGTCCTACTTTCTCAGTTCGATTTTCTTGGGCTGGCAGAAAAGATGCCATTAAATGGGTTTTGGTGAGAAAGAGTTCTCCAGAAAAACCAACCAATGATCTTGGTTGTATCATTTAGGATTAAAAGCTCTACCTAAATCCCATCACTAGGAAGGAGAAAATGACTGATGCCAGAGAGATTTAAAGCAAACTATGAACACCTTAGGCTCAACAATGAAGAACCATCATAAATTCGTCATTAGTTAGATGGGTAGATATGTCTTATAAATAGTAACTTTAAGCAAGAAGCATGGTTTGAGGTCACTTACTCTATGAGGAACTTATAAAATCCTATTTAGTGTATGGGACAATAGGATTCAACTAAGAAAGCTCCATTATAGTATATCTGATTGGTGCTTCCTCTACAAAACAACTTAGGTTCCCGTCTTGCAGATCAAAGGATAAGATGTCCTGTTAAATCTACTCCTTCTTCTTTTATTTAAGAGTGAGTAGTCTTAGAACTTCTTGAGGTAAACAGGAGTCTTCAGCAACAGACTATTTTTGAAACTCCTCTTTGTTAAAGCACACAACAGAGAAGGAGAGACCCATTTAAGGTACAGTATGTGACAGAAGTGAGTACGCCCCCCTCACATTTTGTAAATATTTAAGTAAATCTTTTCATGTGACCACACTAAAGAAATGACACTTGGCTACAATGTAAAGTAGTGAGTATACAGCTTGTATAACGGTGTAAATGTGCTGTCCCCTCAAAATAACGCAACACACAGCCATTAACGTCTAAACTGCTGGCATCAAAAGTGAGTACACCCCTAAGTGATAATGTCCAAATGGGGCCCAAAGTGTCAATATTTTGTGAGGCCACCATTATTTTCCAGTACTGCCTTAACCTTCTTGGGCATAGACTTCACTCGAGCGTCACACCAGAGGAGACATTAATGGCTGTGTGTTGCGTTATTTTGAGGGGACAGCACATTTATGCTGTTATACAAGCTGTATACTCACTACTTTACATTGTAGCCAAGTGTCATTTCTTTAGTGTTGTCACATGAAAAGATTTACTTAAATATTTACAAAATGTGAGGGGGGCATACTCACTTCTGTGACATACTGTATATTTAACAACTTTTGCCCATTGAGGGCTACGCTATCTAGAGCAGGGGTGTCAAACTTGCATCATCACAGTGGCGTCACATGACATATTGTGACTTTTTTCCCCTTTGCTAAACCAGGCGTGGCCAACACGTGACGCATCCAGCCCACAGACTGCGAGTTTGACAGCCCTGATCTAGAGGGCTTTCTTTCTTTGGAGTGAGGCATGGGGCCTGTAAAGAACAATTGCACAATCAAGTTTAATTCAATTCAGCTGTACTGAGTCAAAGTTAGAAGAGAACAAGTAAAGCCGTTTTGAGGCATTTCATGTCTACACACAGAGTGAGAAAACACTCCGAGAAAAAGGATCGAAATAAATGCGGCTCAGTTGTAGGATAGCGTTAATTACATTAATTAACACTGATACTGCTTGTTCTGTGAAAGTTAAAGTAATTGTATTACCAAATTCCCAATCTATATTCAACACTTGTTTCACACGCGTTGGTCTCCTTATCAGAATATAAAGGAGCCTCCACTCAACCCAGATTATTATCTTCAAACATCACATTTCCTTTGTCACTGTACACCCAACCCTTGCCTTCTTGCCAAATTTTCAGGGTCTAATTTACATTCTATTAATTAAAACAAACTTTTAAAGTCGGAATAGTTCCAGAGGCTGTGCTCCATCTTTTATTCAATCTCAGACAAGATATAGCTTCATTTTTGTTTTAAACTTTTAAATAAGATCGTTACAACTGTTTAAAGAAAAAAAATGAAAAAATGTCTTCAAGAGCCATAGATGTTATATTAAAAGCAGCACCCTTGTGAATTCAAAATAAGCTCATTTAAGTGTAGCACTTCTGGTTAAGGTGGCAATTCTATTTTAAAAATATATTAATAAATAGATCAAATAAAATAATCTGTACTACTTGAATTAATTCTCAGATTTAAAGCGCCGCTTGCAGCCAACTCCTTCATCACACTATTTAAAAGCAAATAAAAAAAACTTGAAATTCAACTTATCTGAAGAGCACAAGGTTGGTCAATGGTGAATTATATCTACAGCTACAATCCTATTAATTTTTACATATGAATAAGTTCCATTGAAGTAAAACAGTTCTTACTTCTAAGTAAACAGAGTTAGGGATTACTGTCTGAGTAATTCTTCAGAGAGATTGTTTCAGTCAAGGACCTCTCACACAACCAATCGCTAATTCTTTCATGTAATTACTTAAATTAACATTAATTTTAATTGCAGACTGGAATTAACCTTTAGGAATGTTTTAGCTTTATTTTAATTATAACACTCCACTACACTGGCCATGCAGGTAAATTTATTAGGCAATTGTACAGGAAATTATGGCTGTTGTGGGAATGGTCTATAAAAAGTTTGCTTTGATATACTCTTAATCTTCTTTTTCTACTTTTCCCAACTTCCACATCTGTTGGGATTATAGTTCAACTTCCAGAACAGCCAATCAGAATGATTGTTAGGTATTGTAATCCAAAGAATTCCAGGGGCATCTGATGGAGGTAGAGTGTTTATTCAATTTTATATATTTGAAGGAATCAGCATAAATATTATATATTTAATTGCTTGTTTGTTTTTGGAGTTTGTGAGGGCCTAAAGAAGAAAATTCAATGTCCTCAAGTAGATTTAGTGAAAGAGGTAAAGAAGAATGCCAGATCTTAGTTATAATCATTGAGTTTGAGATAAGCTCACTTGAGGTATGTTACCTTGCTGCTGAAGCATTCCTGAAGAGATTCCATACCTTAAAATATCCAAGGATCTTAGCCAGCGAGCACTGGAAGCAGAGATGGTATTCAGCCGGTTCGTACCAGTTCAGGTGAACTGGTAGCGGCAATCGCGGGTGGCCACCAAGGCCAGGCACATATGCAGACAATGCACACGAAGTGAGCATACACACAGGCACGGAGAACCAGTGGTAAAGGTAAGTCAAATCCACCCCTGATTCTGAAAGGGTTAAAAGTTATAGTGCAAGGAATCACACACACTGAGCTTAATTTCAGCCAAGACTCAGAATTAGATATTTTTAATACCCTATTCAAATTCCAACATGGAACATGTGACAAGAATCGCCCTTAATTAAGTGAGAAAAGTGTCTTTTCCTCGTGTCTTTGCAATTTAGAAACACCACGGGAATATCAAAAAGTAACAGGAAACTTTTCTTTACAGAAAGTTTCAATTGGTAAACTATATTTACTCAAAAAAGCCTAGCAGCATCAAAGATGTCCTCGCTGAACAACTGTTCGGAGTTACAGCAGATCCCAAAAAAAGTTACAGTATTATGACCGATCCTCAAAGTTATAACGGTTGCACTATCCCCATGGTCACGTGATTTCATTTCGGGCACTTGACAACTGGTTTGCATTTACAGCTGTTGGCAGCATCCTGCATCACATGATCACATTTTGCGATTATTATTTTTTTTTTGCCTTTTTTCAGCAACAAACAGCAAAAACACCCATCCGTTGGAAAAAACTGGATTGAAATTTATGACCATGCAATTTGCTTAATGACCATGATGACTCGCTTAACAACTATGATAAAAATAAAATCTGGTCATGTAGTGACTCGACCACAGGTGGGTTTCACATAATTTTACCACTGGTTTGCCACACAAAAGAATGTGAACGCGCATGCACCAATGGTAGGTTTCATAATTTTTTACTACCAGTTCTGTGGGTGTGGCTTGGTGGGTGTGGCAGGAGAAGGATACTGTAAAATCTCCATTCCCACCCCACTCCAGGGAAGGTTACTGCAAAATCCCCATTTCTTCCCAATCAGCTGGGACTCGGGAGGCAGAGAATAGATGGAGGCGGGGCCAGTCAGAATTTTTACTACCAGTTCTCCGAACTACTCAAAATTTCCGCTACCGGTTCTCCAGAACTAGTCAGAACCTGCTGAAACCCACCTCTGGCGTATACCTTCCACATATGCACCCAGCCTTCCGCGCATGTACTTTGCTCATGCATGTGGCTTGCACGCATGCGCACGGCTGAGGGGTGGGTTCTACTTACCTTTACTACCCGTTTGTAGTGGGGCCGCAGAAGCATTTTGATGATGTCAGGGTCGGTGGGCGGAGCCTCCCACCGGTTTTACTACCGGTTCTATAGAACCAGTGCGAACTGGGGGCAATCCACCACTGGCGCGGCTTAGAAAATGTGGCTAAATAGGACAGCATAGCGCCGGGGCATGTGGGCGGGGGTGGAGCCCACCCACACCCACACCCGCACCCACAAGTCCCACTACCAGTTCGCCTGAACCGGTCCAAACCAGCTGAATACCACCACTGGACTCGACTCACAACCAGAACTATTTGCAATTAATATTCTAGCCTCAATTGTAGCTGTCAATTGAGGTCTACCTATATACCATAAGAATTTGGGAGTAGAAAGCTAATCAGGGCGCTCATGTTGCAGAGTGCTGGATTAGAGTCAGACCCCAGCCTGCCAGTTTCCTTGCCCTACCAAGCTGACAACATTTGAAAGGGCCCAAACCTCTTTTGAGGGGTTGCTTACTATCTACCACAGGTAGTCCACTGCCTGTAATTTCACAATGAAGCTACAATGGCACTGAAAAAATTACTTATGACTGTTTTCACACTTACAACTGTTGCAGCATCCCCATGGTCACATGATCAAAATTCAGAAACTTGGCAACTGACTCCTATTCACGACAGCTGCAGTGTCCCAGGGTCATGTGATCATCTTTTGCGATCTTCTGACAAGCAAAGTCAATGGGGAAGCCAGTTTCCCTTTAAACTACCATGTTACTTACTTAATATCTGCAGTGATTCACTTAACAACTGTGGCAAGAAAAGTGGTAAAATGGGGAAACACTCACTTAACAACTATCTCGCTTAACAGTGGAAATTTTGGACTCGATTGTGGTCATAAGTTGAGGACTACCTGTATCGCTCTTTGGAGGAGATTAAAGTAGCAAAAAAGCACAAGCTGCATTAATTCCTAGACTTTTGCTAACAGGGATTCTTAAATTCAGGGCTAAAAGCTGATCCACAAAGTTTCATTCCAATTAGTTCTAGATCAGTGTTTTTCAACTCGAGAACTTTAAGAGGTATGGGCCTCGACTCACAGACTTCCCCAGCCAGCAGCACCTCTCAGAGTTGCCAAATTTGAAAAACACTGTTCTAGACCTAGAAAATTCCATTGCTTGTCACTGTCACAGACTATCAGCTGCATTTTAACTTCATCTAGTTTATTCAATAGGGCAGGCCTGCTTTGAACATAATGTTAAGTTATACACTGTGGTTTATAATGTTCAATGGCTGAGCTCATGCAACAGACTAAACCATAACCCACTAACTGTAATGTGTAAATCCAACCTCTACACCTCGTTGCTCCAACCAGTATGATATCTTTTTGAGAATCATGGGATTTCTAATCTGACAATGTTTGGACTAAAAAAGAAAAATTCCTACAAGAAAACTATGCCACCTCAAAAAAAAATCCAAATCGACCGCAGTCGGTTAGTGACGAGCTCTGGGGCCGGAGGAGGATTTTGCTGTGCTCGCCGCCATTCTCTCATAATGACTCATAAGCAGATCTATTATTTGGATAAATACTTCGACGAGAACTATGAATACTGGTGATGCTGCCAAGAGAGCTCTCAAAGCAAGTACCAAAAACGCATCTAATGACTGAAGAAGAATGGAGAAGGCTTGGTGTTCAGCAGAGTCTTGGCTGGGTCCACTATATGATTCATGAACCAGAACCACTTATCTTTCTTTTTAGAAGACCACTTCCAAAAGGCCAACAAAAATAACTTCTCTAAATTTCTGAAATTTTATGTACAAATGTATATATGTTGGTAGTATTCAGTGAATACTTGAGAAAAATGTACAAATAAGTCATTACCTGTGCATGAGCTGTATTATTCACAGCAACAGAGCTCAGTAAAATGCAAAGTTAAGTTGGTTGCTATGATCTTGAACTCTCATTGTTAACAAGTGCCTATTTGCTCTTGTCAATTTTGTAAGTTTACAACTTACATGTAAAAAAAAAAATCCAAATCCATCATATTTCCCGTTTAACTTCCCCTCCCCTAATAGTTGAACACCAAATGCACAATATACAAAATATTACAGTTACAGTTATTAGTTATAGCTATAACGTGTACATTATACAATATACAAGTACCGTATTTTCCGGCGTATAAGACGACTGGGCGTATAAGACGACCCCCGACTTTTCCTGTTAAAATATAGGGTTTGGGCTATACTCACCATATAAGACTACCCCTCTTCCAATGCACACCAAATAAAAATTTAAAAACACCAGATTTGATTTCAATATGGTAATTTTAATTCAAATGCTTATGACACACAAGACAACACAACTGGCTCGCCCACAATGTAAAAGCAGCTGTGCTAGACCCAAAATGGCCCCTGCAACAAGCAGGAACCTCACACAGCCACAAAAAGCCCAAAAAACCAACTTTCACACTTTACACACACAAAATTCCACATACAGCTTTGTGAGATTTTGTGTGTTTGTGTAGTTAGAGTGAAACACTACAGAAACACACTAAATCTCAGAAAGCTGCACAAATATTATTTTATTTTTATTTTTTTAATTTTTATATAAAAGCAGCTAAATTTAAAACTTCCTAAACTTTAAATGGCTAGATCTAAAAAAAGAACAACTAAAAAAAAACCTCAATTAACTATTTTTTTAAAGCTCCCAAAGGGGAAAAAAACTTACCCAGCCCCAACTTACCCTGGGGTCTCCAGCCTTGGAAACTTTAAGACTTGTAGACTTCAACTCCCAGAATTCCTCAGCCAGCTTTGCTTTGCTGGCTGAGGAATTCTGGGAGTTGAAGTACACAACTCCCTGCCTGCTTGATTGCAGGCAGAGAGATTCAGTTGCTTGCTGATGCAATGGATTGCAGGCAAGCAAAGCAAGGCAAGTGCAGCTAAGGTAAGCAAGTTGGGGGGGGGGGATTTTTGCTACCGATTAGTAGGCAACTCAGCTGGGATTGTCAGAGCTTGGATCCTCAGAGCCATTTAAAAGAAAAAACTTTTTTTCTCGTCTTATACACTGGAAAATATGGTAACTGTATATTAGTTATATTGAAGACTGACCAATCCAGAGCAATATCAATTACAGGTACTCCTCAGCTTACAACAGTTTGTTTAGTGACTGTTCAAAGTTACCACGGCATTGAAAAAAGTGACTTACAACCATTTTTCATACTAATGACAATTGCAGCATTCCCATGGTCATGCGATTTACATTCAGATGCTTGACAACTGGTTTATATTTATGACAGTTGTCCCAGGATCATGTGACCATCTTTTGTGATTTCTGACAAGCAAATTCAATGGGGAAGCCAGATTCACTTAACAACCGTGTTAGTAATTTAACAACTGCAGGGATTCACTTAACAAATGTGACAAGAAAAATTGTAAAATGGGACACAACTCACTTAACAAATTTCTCACTTAGCACTGGGCTCAATTATGGTCGTAAATTGAGGATTATCTGTACTCTGCCCCCATACCAGATGCACCAGTAGAATGCCCTGAAAACATCCAGTAGAGCTTCTAGTTTTGAGCTGCTAATTTGGGGGGAAACCTCTAGCTATCACCAAGGTACAGAAAATATTAACCATTAGCTGCCATCTAGTGATCAGACAGAAATCTACATCAATTAATGTCAACCCTGTGTGTAGTTGGCTTGTGGGAAGCCTCCTCCTCCCCAGAATAAAAATATTCTACAGGCTATTAAAAGAGGCAGGATGGAATATTTCCCCCAAAGGAGAAGAGGGGAAAAATCTTAACAAAGGCAGAAAACAGCCCCAGTCTTCCTGCCATAGGAAAACAGCCTCAAACAGAAGCTTGAAGAGGCTAATCTTTAGGAATTGAAATTTTGTATCCATTCAGAAAGACTGGGCCAATCTGTTAATAAGCAAAGAGACTCCAAATAAGCAACACAATTAGACAAGGCAAAGCAGACAAGATTAGCTCAAACAAAACACCTAGGATTTGCATTTCCTCTCTTGCCTGTAGAGCCAGCCATGACCCCTACATGACCTCTACATGATATTACTACTGATAGTAATCTGACAACAGTCATTAAAATATTAAAGGACATATTCTTACATAGGAACAGACATCTCAATCACAAAGTCCCAAAGAATGTATAAAATCAGTGGTGAAATCTGAACCGGTTTACTACCGGTTCTCTTGCTGCACATGTGCATTATGCAGCAAACAGGAGCTGCGCACATGTATGTGCTGTCTGCAGCAAAAAGAGGCTTGGGAAGGTAAGTAGAACAGCATGCGGGATGGGGGGTGATCAGCTGTGGCATGCGATCGTGGGAACCTTTTAAAAACTTTTTTAAAGCATTTTTTACTACCTATTTGCCTGAGCAGTAGTAAAAAAATGCTTTTAAAAGGTAAAAAAAAGGCTCCAACGATCACAGCTGTGCTGCGTGATCGTCGGAGCCTTTTTTAAAAAACTTTTTTAAAGCATTTTTTTTACTACTGGCTCGGGCAAATAGGTAGTAAAAAATGCTTTTAAAAAGTTTTTAAAAAGGCTCTGATGATCACAGCTGTGCCATGGCTGTGCCATGGCACAGCTCTGATCGTCGGAGCCTTTTTTTCTTTTTTAAAGCAATTTTTTACTACCTATTCGTCTGAGCCGGTAGTAAAAAAATGCCTAAAAAGTTTTTTTTAAACATTCCAACGATCAGCTGAGCAACACACGATCGTCAGAACTTTTTTTTTTTTAATTTTTAAAGCATTTTTAACTACCGGTTCTGGAGAACCAGTAGTAAAAAAAATGCTTTAAAAAAAGGGGGGGTTTCGACAATTGCGTTATTCAGCTGATCGTCAGAACGGGTTTTTTTACATTTTTACTAACGGTTCAGCAAACCAGTAGCATTCTTCACTATCAGTTCGGGCAAACCAGCCCGAACCGGTAGCATTTCACCCCTGTATAAAAGCCCACCTACTCTGAACTCCATTTTGTCAGCCACCCCAGAAACATGCTGCTGTCACTAGTTTCTGGCTACCAAATAAACAGAGACTTCCTGTCCTGCAGCCTGCCTCCCTTTTATTTCCAGCCTCTTTCTCTTGGCTTGGAACCGGACCTGGTTTTTCTTGCAACAGGCTGTATGATCTTCAAAGATATCTCTCCCTCTTCATATGGTGTGTCAAAATATGAAAGCCCCAGTCTTGTCAGCTGAGCTTCTAAGAAATACTCTGGCTTGATTTCTTCCACTATAGATTGATTTATTCATTGGACAATCCACAGTATCTGGAGTATCCTTTGCCAGAGGCCATAATTCAAAAACACCTATTTTCTTGCACAAACCTTGTTTCTTCATTGTCCAACTTTCTGAAAATATCACGGCTCAATAACTTAGATCTTTATACCCACAGAAACATCTTTGCACTCTGGTTTTATCTCGGTCCTGCGTAGCTGTTTTTATACGGGCGGTTAGTAGTTTGATTTCTGGGCTGCTTGTAATTTCATTACGGATTATTGATCCAAACAAATTGAAATTGTCAACTATTTTTATTTCTTCTCTGGCAGGGATGAAATTATTGATGTTACCAGTTAGAAGCTTTGCCTTGGATTACATGTAGGGCATTCTAACCTAACAGTTTCTGATCTTTATTTCATGCAGCAGTTGGGAAACCAGAGAGGACGTAGCTCCAACTGCATTGTAAATGCCAGGTTTACTCTGATGAGTAACCATTGCTGCTTTCCAGTGGCTTCTTGAGGGCCTTCTTCTTCAGCACTGTATCACGTTTTGTTTTGTTATGACTATCCATCAGATTTTCATGACAAGGTACAGAAGCAGATTGCCGGATCCTTCTCCCTTGTGGGTAATTCTAGGACGGTTGCCATTGTCACAGGAGATCCTCCATTGCCAATGCTACCTCATCTTCGAGACGCATTCTTCCAAAAGCCAGAATGAGAAGAGAATGACAGCAGCAGCAGCAACAGAATATGGGTAGTCCTCGATTTACAAACTTTCATTTAGTGACCAGAGTTACAAAGGCACTGAGAAAAGTGACTTATGACCGTTTTTCACACTTACGGCCGTTGCACCACCCCCATGCCAAATTCAGACACTTGGCAGCTGGCTCATATTTATGACGGCTGCAGTGTCCCAGAGTCATGTGATCCCTTTTTGTGACCTTCTGACAAAGAAAGTCAATGGAGAAGCCACATTCACTTAACAAATGTGCTATTGATAAAAGCAAAACTAAGTAGTACAAAATCTGGGAACAACTTTATGATTGGATAGATAACACGAGGGTAGCCAAGGCAAATGTACAGTGTTAGAATAAAAATATAGATGTTATTATAGATAAATGCATGTTTAGAGATGAATAAATATATAGAAATAAGGGGGAAAGTATTAATATTATATCATGTTTAAATAATGAACAAAGTTTAAGAACTGTATGTTTATATGAATACTAATATTATTGCAAAGTGACAGAAGATGTTTGGAACCAGTGATGTCATATCTCTGTCCAGTGTTTTTTAATTTTGTACTATTAATAAAAAACTTCTAATTAAAAATGTGCCATTAACTTAATAACTGCAGTGATTCACTTAACAATTGGGGCAAGAAAGGTCATAAAATGGGGCAAACCCCACTTAACAGCTGTCTCACTTAGCAACAGAAATTTTGGGCTCAGTTGTGGCTGTAAATCGAGAACTATCTGTAAGAGATTAGTGAGGTGATTGTTTTTCCTTCCCTACTTCCCGACTTTAAAAAGTTCATTGTATTAAATATCTTTAGTCCAAGACAAAATCAGATAGACTTTTAGAAGCATATAATGATTAATTGATAAATATATACAAATCATAATGTGCATCACTCATTTGCATTGTTTCCTTCCAGGTAGATGAAAAAAGACTAAGTGTTCTCAGAGAGTTCAGGTATGAGATTCAGGATCAGCACAACTTAGCCCAGTTCTTAGCCTCTTCCTGGCTAATATTCCTTTTATTTACTCCTAGTTATTTTTTTAGACGGGTGTCCCTGCTCTTCTCCACAGCAGATACACTCCAGACAGAATGTGAAAAAAGTACTCACATGACCATTTTTAAAAAATGGGATAGATACAAAATGCAATTACCAAAGTGATAGTTGGGACGTGGCTGCCATCTAGTGGCCGAACACTAATATGATCACTTCTTTGTTCTTTCAGAATTGAAGAGTCATCTTTTTTAGACAGGAGCTAATTTCAGAGAAAAGATTATGTATTCATATCTCACAATTCATGTCTCGCCATTCCATAAAACCTAATCTAAAATGTAATTCGAGGTAAAATTAATTAAAATATCATGGTAAACCACCAGGAGGGCCCAGCCAGGTTGCAGTTAGCATTAAAAGAATGGGGAAGAGATGAGGAACAATTTTTGAAGGCAAGGTGCAGCCATCAGATTTTCCTGCAAAAAAAAGATGGGGTAGGGGAGATGTTTAGGGTGTAGGTTCCTCGAGTCCTAAGCTCCTTTATCACCTAGATCACAGGTGGGCAACTATGGTCCCTTTAAGTCTGTAGAGATTCTCCGTCATCCAGGTCATGGTTGTCTCAAAGGTTTGGGATGGACACCCTTTGAATGGTGTGGGAGTAGGAATGGATTTCCAGAGGAAAAATTGCAGACTATAGGAACCAGGAGCACTGCTCAGGTAACTCTGGGGAAACAGATACATCCAAGAGCTTCAAGGATGCAGATTACCAGCTGTCTACAAGGAGTATAAATTCTTCCATTTCCCACCATCCAGTCAGCGCTGAAGAAGCTTCTTGGATGAGAAACGAAACATCTTCAAAAGAAAAAACAAGAAAGTCCAGTTTCCTCCTGAAAAAGCACCTTTGGGATATGATCCCTTTATGAACTGTGGATTTCATCTGCCAGAATTCCTGAGCGAAGCATGGTCATAATGGGGCCTTATGGGCTGTAGTAGCCCACCCCTGATCTAGGGAATGAATGAGTGGGAAATGGAGAGCGCGTCATAACGGAAATTTTGGGCTCAACTGTGGTTGTAAGTCGAGGAGTTACGGAGAACAGGAGAGCTGTTGGGGAGTGGGGGAGCAGTGTAGACTACAGGCAGATCTGAAGAGGAGAAGCTGCAGGAGCAACTTACCAAAGCAACTTGCAACCTTCCCTGCTGGCTTCCCCATTGACTTTGTTTGTGGAAAGCCGGCAGTGAAAGTCCTAAATGGTAAAGATGTGAGCACACCTCCCTGTGAGGTCATAATTGCAAGTCAGAGCCCTGAATGGCTGACTCACAATCACATGACTATGGGGAATGCTGCAATGACTTGAAGTTTGAGGTCCGGTTGTACATCAATATTTTTCAGTGCTGCCGTAACTTTCAATGGTCGCTAAACAAATGGACATAATCTGAGGACTGCCTGTATTCCTGACCCTCCTTTCCAAGGCAAGAGACAAAAGGGCTCCCCTCTCTCTTCTTTTACAGTGGGCACACTCCCCAAAAACCTAAAACGACATTTAATTTTATTGTACCATGTGCAATGACAATAAAGTAAACTATACTATACTATACTAACTATATTTTGTCCTCCTCACCAGCGTCATCTTCTGAGCTGGGGCTTCCATGACTCCATCTCCACTACAGTTTGGACCTCTCCTTAGCTACTGTCTCCACTCAGCTTCTTTCTCAATTTGCTAAGCATTTTTATTCACAGACTCTCGTAAAAAATTTCCCCCCTCATTTTTCTGTCTTACTGCGATTGTTTGTATCTATGATTTCAGGATCATACTGTATTTTTTAGGCTTTCTCATATGAATTGAGCTTGTCTTTTAGGATTTTGAGTCTTGATGTGCCGCTCGCCCTCAGGGCCTTAGTATCTACCTTCCTGATGTCCAAATTATTAATGTCTTTATTTGGTTGTTCTCTGGGGTGAAATCCAGCAGGTTCTGACAGGTTCTGGAGAACCGGTAGCAGAAATTTTGAGCAGTTTGGAAAACCGGCAAATACCACCTCTGGCTGGCCCCAGAGTGGGGTGGGAATGGAGATTTTGCAGTATCCTTCCCCTGCCACACCCACCAAGCCACACCCATCAAGCCACACCATACCCACCAAGCTACGCCCATAGAACTGGTAGTAAAAAAAATTGGATTTCACCACTGGTTCTTCTGGACCTCAGTGGGAAGCCATTTCTCTTTCCAAGGAAACAATGGTCTGCCATGGTCTTTATTCAAGAAGTTTTTCAACTAGGATAGCTATGAGCTCTGGATTTTCTGGTGGTCTCCCATCCAAATACTAACCAGGTCTGACTCTATTTAGCTTCTTAATTTTAACCAAGGTCAGTCAGAAGCTGCCATCTGCTATGGCAAGGGAAAGAGATACCAAAAAAATCTCATCTATGTTCATTTTCCCCCTCCCTGCACAATATAAGTTCTATCTCCATGTTGCAGGTTGCAGCTTTAAATACTGGCCAGCACAGAATATTTGGTGAACAATGAAGGATTATTTTCAGATTAAAAACTTTCTGAAGGGTAAAATACTACATGTTCTCCTTCATGCAAAGAGCTGTTTAAACAGCAAAACACTTGATGAAGTAACCTGTTATTTTCTGCTCAGTCTTTTCTCCAGGCAAACTTGCTTTTGGTTTAATTCTAGGCTTCCTGGCATAGTATATTCTCCTGCAGTGGTCTGTCCACATTGCACAATCCTTAAATTGTGCCCTTATTTCCTAAAGCAGCTGTCCCTGTGCGCTGAGCCCTCCTCAGATGGCCATCTTGCCCTTGTCAGGGAAAAGAGAAATGTTTCCCCTGCTACACCAACGAGCTGAAAGCCTGCCTGGGAAGGCTGTGGTTAAAGCTTGATAACTTTGCAAGGCCTACAGGAAAGAGCAAGTACATCATTTGTTCTCATTTAGCTCAGATGAAATAGGATGGGAGTAGTTGAATGAAGCAGAGGTTGCTGGGTCATCCATCACTACCCATAAGGCATGACAGGGGCAATAGAAATGAATCAGATAAAAACTACTTTACCTAGAGCCTAGGTGCAGCTGGGCTTGGTGAAAAATTAACCTTTTCTGCCTGAAAAGAGCAAGGTTTTTCCCTGGTTCGACCATTTTTTAAAAATTATTATTATTATTATTATTTGCATCTTACCCTTAAGGTCACTTCAGCAGTCTCCCCACACAAAAGCAGTAATCGAGATTCTACAGCCTTCCTTACCACCACCTTAAAACAGATACTGTAGTTTGTATTCACACACTGTATTAAGTAAGGCATCTGAGGGTTTGCTTAAATTCATGCATCACCATGAGTCAAAATTAATCCATTTGGGCTTATCAAAAAGAAACTATTTTTTTTTAAAAAATAGTTTTTACTGAATATTTTACATGTTTAAAACCAAAAACATAATAGAAAAAGACAAAAAACGAAAAGAAAAAAAAGAAAGAAAAAAAACATACAGATACAGCAAACAATAAAATACAAAAGATAAATAACATTATATAATATTTTACAACTTTCTGCATCGACAATTATCTTTACTTTTAAATTCAATCATCGTAATCATTCTCCTATTCTTGTATAACCATACCGAACATTCTTATAAACTAAATTGTTATATATACTTACATCCTATTTATTAATATTGTCAATATTTTATCCTTACCAGTATTCAATACTCTTAGATTCCAATTGGTCAAATTTCGATTTACACTCTTATTTCTTGTTTTGATTTCTATTTTCTAGCCACATATAGAATCTATCAAAAAGAAACTATTTAAACTATGGTTTAAACAAACCAAAAGTGACCTAATCATTTGATAACCTTATGTGTGGAAAATTTGTGGCTTCAGGGGAAGAACTAAATATAATTCCAGCAGCCCCATCAGGCATGGCTAATACCAGGAGCCATAATAATCAGGGCCTACAGCTCCTGGTATTAGCCATGCCTGATGAGGCTGCTGGAATTATATTCTTCCCCTGAACTATCTCAAAGACCTTCAAGATGTTCAAAACAGCAATGTGGCTGTGGTTGTGGCTGCATTTTCCAGGAAGCCATCCAGAAGATTGTTAAAATGTGTGGGTTTGGATGAACCTCTGAGAAACTTGAAATGGCGAATGTGCGTGCTGTGGATTCTGAACTGGACCTGACTGGTGACTTAAGTTGCTTCGGATGAAGTCCAGCTGTAAATTATACAGCAGGTAGTATTATTTTGTAAGACTAGAAAAGGCATGAACACCAGTGGCTCTGCTACCTTGCTTCCATCTGATGTGCTTACCAGTAGTTTGAGTGAGGGAACATGTAATTACTGATGATTTCCTTTATTTAAATAGTGTAGATAGATGTATCCTAGTAGTGTTGAGTCAAGGGAGAGATGACAAGAGGCAGCAAAATAAGTTTATGAGGACAGGAAGATCAACATTTTGGTGTTCTCCACAACCAGGACAAATGCCCTCCACACTGCGTCTTGTTGGGCAGGCCACTAGGGATTTGGTGCCAAGCTGCTGAAAGTAAATGCCAGTTCATTGTTCGGTAATCAACCAGTATGGATCTAGAATGTGTTACTGAGTCCTTTAAGGATTGGAATATTCTCAAGGATTTGTCCTCCAGGGATTTGGGTTTTTCAGTAGCCTAGAAACTAAGGATAGGGAAGAGTAGTGATATTGGTCTTTTGAGACCCCTTGAACTGTGACCAGGGACATTATTCCTGAGATAGCGGCATGTGAATGCTATGTATTAACATTTGGCTATAGGGAAAATCTGGAAATCCTTCTTATGCCCTTCTTATTGTGCTGTTAAATCTGTTATATCTGGTCTTGGGACAGATCTGGGAGTCCCCCACTTTTGGTTACTGAAGAGCTTCAATCTCCATCCCTTGGAAGCTAGACTAGGAAGAAAAAAAATTCTGGACTCCACGGTGATCGTGGGCTTATTTCAGGCCTGATGCAAGTAAGCTTCCATACAGCTGACCTCGTCTTTGCCTCAGAGCAGTTTCATAATTGGTATGGAGGAGGTATTTCCCTTTGCCATTGTCCGAATGCAGATAAAATTATTGGAATAACCCTTTAATTAAAATGGTCCATCTTAGGTAGCTCATGAACCCACAGAGAATCTTTTGGGTGCAAGGAGAATCATCCAGTGATCTTACAGACAGCACCATTGAGTGCTTTATTGCCAACTGGCAATGGAGGCAATAGGCAATAGGTGGCTTAATATGGTTGTTCCCAAGCTACTGATCAACCCAATAAAGTCATTCAGATTTACCAATTCTCCATGGGTGGAATCAGAGACTAGATTTGCATCTTACCAAGTTATCCGGGATTCTCTTTGATTTATGGATCTAAAGAATAGGCCCTCAACCATGGTTCGCCTATTCCTTAAGCGGATGAGGGGGTGGAGGTGGGTAGAGCATGACAAGCTGAATCTTGGGAGTTTGTCAATGCCTCACTATGAGAAGGGGTAGTTACTCCCACATTGAAAGAGATAATACAGGTAGTCCTCGACTTACAACCACAACTGAGCCCAAAATTTCTGTTGCTAAGTGAAACAGTTAAGTGAATTTTGCCCTCATTTTATGACCTTTCTTGCCATAGTTGTTAAGTGAATCACTGTAGCTGTTAAGTTATAACAGCTGTTAAATGAATCTGGATTCCCCATTGACTTTGCTTGTCAAAAGGTCGCAAAAAGTGATCACATGATCCTGAGACATTGCCACCATCATAAATATAGATCAAGCACTCAAGTGACCATAGGGATGCTGTGACAGTTGTAAGTGTGAAAAACAGTCATAAGTCACTTTTTTCAGTGATGTACTGGTAACTTCAAACTGTCACTAAACGAACTGTTGTAAATCGAGGACTACCTGTATATGCTGACCTGAACCGATCATTCCTGGAACCAGCTGTTTGTGACAACTATTGTCTAGTGTCAAGCCCTCTTTTGTAGAAAGCATAGGGAATGGCTTTGAAGATAAGGAATAAGAGCTGCTACCAAGATTTAACAACCAAAAAACACTGTTTGAGCCCTTTCCAAAAAACTAATTTGAGTAAACATCTCCGACAGTCCCTCCCTAATTCATACAGAGATAAAGTGAGACAAAGGGGAAGCACATTCAGACTTATAAGATTCTGTTACTATAGCTGTTGCAATAAAAGTAGTTCTTGATCTATACAGCAATAGCATTTAGACTTATATACCACTTCACAGTGCTTTACAGCCCTCTTTAAGTAGTTTACATAGTCAACATATTGCCCCCAACAATCTGGGTCCTCATTTTACCAGAAGGATGGAAGGCTGAGTCAACCTTAAATATGGCATCAGTTTCTTAACCTGGTGTCATGCCTCCGTCAGAGCCTGAATCTGCAGATTCCAAGTCCAAGTTGGAACTGGAGCCGACGGAGATGAAGGGGGCGGCTTCGTTGGCTTTGGAGGAATATGGGGAGGAGCAGGCTGATTTAAGCCAGGGCCTTTCAGGATTGGGACATCTTATAGGCAGGGAGGAACGAGGGCAGGATGACCAAGAGAGGCTAAGCAATGAACGAGACAGAGCTCAGGTGATGAGCAAGGACCACCCCCTCCTGATCCTCAAGCACAGAGTGTTGAGAGAAGATGGGGACAGCACAGGCTGACCCAATTACTTGGGAGGAGAGCACCCCGCCTTTCTCCAGAATGCACACCTGGAGACTGAGACTTAAGGAGACACTGTGGGGAGGGGCATTTGTCAGGAACACTGAATTAATGGAGTCTTGTGTGCCTTTGCTGACATTGGACGTTTCCTGGAATTCTTGCTTTGTTCCTTTGCTTCCTGGATTGACTTATTCCCTTGCCCTGCTGGATTTCTCATTGTGCTCACTGTTGTGCTGGACTACTTGCAGCCAGAGGCAGCTGCAAGGTGTCTCTCTCTGTGTGTGTGTGTGTCATCACTTTGCTCTGGAACTTGCCAGAAACATAGGAGTGTTTGGGGAACATTTTGAGCAATAAAGGGGTACTTTGAACTATCAACTGACTGTGTTGCCTCTGTGCCATGCCCCAGGTCATCACACCTGGTCTACTTTATAGAGCTGACATTGCTAGGTGCACCCTAGAAGAAAGGTTCATCTGGATTATTTTCAGACATGGGTCACACCTACCCAAGTTAGATTTTCCAGCAGTTTTTTATATCATCACATTATCTTCCTGGACATTTGTAGGAATTGGGAATTGGAGAGACAGTGCTTCCATACCTCCTTTAGTGGATGGTTCCAATTGGTGGGAGGAAGCATTGATGTCAGCACAAGACCTCCCTCCCTATGGATCTTTTCTTTTCAGAGCTGTTATGTACCATTTGTACTTAATATTTACCTCAAAACTGCTGGGAGAAGTCATCTACCATGTCAGACTATGATATCATCAATACGTTGATGATACCCAACCGTACATCACTATCCTAGCCACATAAAATGCCATCATCTTGTTGAACACTTGGAGCTTGGGTGGGACAAACTGATGAATGATGAAGTTGCCATTTGTCGAATGTGGTTTCTTGATTTGGCTCCCATGAGGGACCAGGTCCATGACTTGAGGATCTCCTCATGCATTTACAGCCAGGGCTGGATGGGCAGGTGGAAACCATTCTCCAGCTTTGGCTGGTGGATGATGGCAATCTGAGAAGGATTTTGCAACAACAATATTGTGCTTTGTCACTGCAATTTGACTTCAGGTAGTCCTCACTTACCGTTTCATTCAGTGGCTGTTCAACAGTATGACAGTGCTGAAAAAAATAACTTTACAACCAATGGAGAAGAAGAAATGGAGGTAGAAAGATTGGCTATTGGTCTTTATTTTTCTATTTCAGTACAGATACTGTTATTAGCCCACAAAATGTGTAAATCAAAGTTTTACTCCCTTCATACAGTAGTTACCTATGATCAGACCCCCCCTCCCTCCCCTAACAAACATAGTGAGATGCGTAGAAAGCACCTGTAACAAAATCTGTCAAGGCAAGGCTATTTCACAGGATGGCTTTATTTAAAGTATCTTCTAAACTCAGACCTTTTTTTTAAGAAAAAAAAACAGTTTTTTTTTTACAGATACTTTATTTTTTAAAAAAACTGTTTACAATTAATGTTAATGTATCCTAGAAAATGCAGCACCGTCTTGTAGTTCCTTGTCACAATGGCTTTTGCAGATTTTTCTCCTTCCCTTTCAACTATTGCCAAGCACTTCTGTCTCCTATTGGCCAACCCCAAAAACAGAGGGACGGCTCCTTTTTTCAGGAGAGTGGAGTCCTTTCTTCCTCTGAAGGTGGGGAAAGAGGTGCAGATGCCAAGATGGGTGTAAAGTGCTGATTAAAGAAAGAGAGAGAGCAAACGTTTTAGCAAAGATATATATTCATTGGCCATTATCAAGCTTCTAACAACATCTGATCAAGAATATCTCCTGAAGTGGAATGACAACTGCTACATCTCTAAGGACTAAGTTTATTCCTTAGCCGCAGAAGAAAAGCAGTTCCAGATAACTTTTTGAAAATGCTACATTACCAAAGTGGTAATTACTATGGGATAGAAAAATATTTCTAAAAATTATAAAAGGAAAAATCCACAAATGTATCTCATGAAGAAAAAAAAACTGTTAGAAAATTCAACCCTTTATTATTATTACTCAAAGCGGCGAACATATCCAACATAGCTCCTTCTTATATTTTCCCCACAATAACCTTGTGAAGGTAAGTGGCCTGAGAAAGAGTGACTGGCTCAAGGTCCCCCAACCAGCATTTATGTCTAAAGCAGGACTTGAACTCATGGTCCCTTGCTTTTTTTGCCTGGTATCTGGTGCCCAAACTGGCTCTCTTGCTTGGCCCCCTGTCCAAAAAAAAAAAAAAGAGACTAATTCTGAATAAATAAAGACACGGCACCAAATCAGCTACAGATTTTAGTAACTTACACACAAACTACATAAATGCCTTGATAAACTTCAAGTAAAGGGGATACAGACAAGAAAAAGATGTACAATCTTGACGAACAGCAAGCTGAACTACAATGCCAGTGGCCACCATTTCAGTCCAGGCAAACACAGCAATTAAAATGTCAGCAGTTTAATGGCAATCTGGTTTAAGTAGAAAAGTGCAAGCATATACCCTTTTGTTTGAAGAATGAGCCTGTCTTGAAATAAAGGTTAATATAAAGCTATTGGTTGCCACAGAAAGCAGCTTAGAACATGTCTTCCCCATGATAAGAATGTTCTGGTATGCCCCTGTTCTGCCCTCAGCAGACCTGCAGATTTTGGAGTCCCTAATTCTACAAGACAGACATACTTCTGGCATCTCACTTTTTCTCAGAAATAGATCCTTTTAAACCTAAAAATTATTTTATTTTATTTTATTAAATTTATATGACACCGTCAAGTGACTCTGGACGGCTTACAATCCTCATAAAAAACAAAGGTACAAAACAATAAAACAAGTTTTAAATCCATAGAGATTAAATATTTTTTTAAAAAACAAAATGCTACAGGGTGCAGCAGGGATCTTCTTCCTAACCCAGGGGTCAGCAACCCGTGGCTCTGGAGCCGTATGTGGCTCTTTCATCCGTCTGCTGCGGCTCCCTGTCGCTCAAAATATGCGACACAACTGCCAATGTGCGACACCCACTGATGCACAATTTATTAAGCTTTTCAACCCCCGGAAGGCCAACCATGAATAAATCCAAGAAAAGAAAAGTTTCAGAAGAAAACTGAATCTTTAATTCATCTATATATGCTAGTTTTATGGCAGCTCAGGAAATAGTCAGGCACGGGAAGAATTTTGTGGTTCCCGGTGTTTTCTTTTCTGTGGGAAATGGGTCCAAATGGCTCTCTGAGTGTTTAAGGTTGCTGACCCCTGTCCTAACCTAATGATCACTTCCAACATGGAACATTCCCGTCAGGCAGAGCCAGGTTTTGAGCCTCTCATGGTAGGCCAAGAAACACGGGGGTGGGAGGGGGGAGAGAGAATTGCATCTCATGTGTAAAATACCTCATGTTAGGCAGCACATTCAATTCAAAATTGTGGGAACATACATAAAAGGTTCAGCCCGTTTTGTATATACATCCTACTGCAGATCCTCTGAATTTGGGCACTGAATTTGGGCAAACAAGCAAATAGGCTCACCCTTTGCAAACCATACGGAGTAGAGCTTTTTTTTTTTCATGTGGGAAAATGGCAGCATAGCCCATCATACACAAATGCATGAAGGGAAATGATTGGCATCCCTTGAGCTACAGCATACTTTCAAAGAACAACATGGATCATTCTTTCAACTAAATATTTTCTGTAAACATCAGGAGTTGCTTTTGGCTTATGTAACCTTGACTTGTCGCTCACCCAGCACACCGGCAAGCTAAATCCATCTTACCATGGTATCGTGAGCGTTCAGCATTTTTGCTACTGGCTCTTGGCACCGATGTGTCGAGGGCTGAGCCAGAGAGGCAAGGCGAGAAGTGTAGAAGGCACATTCGTCATTTAGGCACGCTTCATGGAAACGAAGGGGGGCAGTGCGGAGGTGATCCAACCGTTGTTTTGCGAGACCTACGGGGCAAACAGAAGAAGGCATGGACGCAGGCTGATTATAGACAGTTTTTTGGTACTTCCTGACTCTGCTATGCTCCTGGTGAATTGCAGTTTCCTGTGTTACTGTTCTGACTACTTTCTGGTCTGTCATCTCTCTCTCTCATGGGGATCCATTTAAAGCCCCCAGATTAGATTTGTAAGACACTTTCCCAATGCATTCTTCTTCATTCTCGTAAGGAACAAAATATATCTTGCCAGGAATCCCTCATTTCAGAAAAGCATCCCATTTTCAAGCATTCCTATTATCATTGCATGCATAACTAGAGTTGTTCACTTCCAGAATTTTCTCCCATTTTCCTGGGCCAGGTCTTTTGAGAAAATACCTTTTGTGCCCTCAGTTCCTTCACAACGCTTCAGAGTCCCTTGCGGTGCTTTTAAGGATCCTTCTGGCCTTATGATTTGTTCTCACAGGGATGAGGACACAGGGATGTGGAGAAAGGATACCTGTCAGTAGGCTTAAAGACTATAGAGAGTCCTTCTGTCACACTGCCAATGTATGCCTCAGAAGACAGCCTGCTCTTGACAGATTGTCCAGCTGGTACTGCTTCAGTATTCTCGGCGGGTTTCTCCAGTCATCGGTGGAAAGGGGGTGTTTGGTTGGCAATCTTTAATCTTTAGTTAAAACTTTGTTTTATCCTATGGAACTAGCTCTAACAATCTCTGTCCAACCCCACTTGTTTTGAAAGTAGACCTTAAGATATAAACTGAAGACCTATGACCTATTTGCAGAAGTTTTGCTGTCCATGGACTATGATCAAGTCAGGACACTTCTTAAATAGCAAGTCTCAGATACTGAAAAGTGCTATGAGCTGAATTTCAACAAGAAGCTCTAGAGCCTGAGTGGCGTAGGAGGCTAATGCCTCCTACTAAAGCAGCATTTAACATCCAGCTGCCTGCAATTACTGCGAGTTCAATTCTCACCAGGCTCAAGGTCCACTCAGCCTTCCATCCTTTCTAAGGTGGGTAAAATGAGGACCCAGTTGTGGGGGCAATAAGCTGACTTTGTATAAAAATATACAAAAGTATGAAGGCTATTGCTTAACGCATTGTAAGCCGCCCTGAGTCTCCGGAGAAGGGCGGTATATAAATAAAATTAAAAAAAAAAAAAAGCAGGAGCCTCCAAATTTGACAACATTAAGACTTGTGGACTTCAACTCCCAGAATTCCTCAGCCAGCCATTTTGGAGTCCTGTGCTCTAGAGCTTCTTGTTGTTGCAGATGGAAGTCCAGAGCCACCAAAATATCTCACTTCCTTAAAAATGCCTACCCGCCACTACTAGAGACCTTTTCTTCAAGCTGTCTTTCCTGCCTCACCTGTATTCGTTGCACTGGATGAAGGACAGATGACTTCTTGCGGGGAGGATCTGGGGCAGACGTGCAGCTGGCTGGAAGTGGTGTGGGTGGAGCAAGATGCAGGGGTAACGGCCACATTATTCAAGTCTGTAGCCTGTTCACACAAGCTTGGCTTAGGATCCTGGGGTGGTGTAGAAGATAGTTCAGGATCAGAAGCCTCCGGAGTTGGTAAGCTGTGAACCGTCAAGCGCTTGTGCAATTTCTTTAGTGAGGGGGCCTCCTCATAATCAATGTCACCGTCCATCTCCTGCTGCAAGAGCTTGGCGAGGAACTCAATACGCTGGGGGGAGAAGAACGCAAAGAACTGTGAGGAAAAAAGGTGTCCCTAGCCAGAATCCACAGGAAACATAGTTCACCTAGCAAGTGACATGGCTCCACCTCATCTGCACTCGACTTGTTTCTCCGTATCAGAGGCAGACGAGCTGCTTTTCCCCAGAGGACCTCCGTAGCTTGCTACTGTACAATATAGCAGCCCCAACCACCTTGTACCATCCCTGCCACCGCACTGCTTATTGCTTTCAGAGAGCCGACTCCTGGTGACTCAGCAGGTGAACCCATGGAGTCTTTGTGGAAACCACACGGAAGTGTTTGTTGACGCCTTCTCCTGGGAAATTTGCTCAACTTCCACATCTGCAACCTGCAGCCCTTGGAGCCCTGTAGGTATTAGGCAGCTCTTGACAAGGTCCATCCCTGTGTCTAGATTTTTACGATCAGCCGAGGCGGCCATTGCTTGTTTCTTGTCTCTTTAATAACCACCCTCTTCTACAAGTTTAACATAACCACTGCGCATCACTTTTGGGAGGCATTCTGGGGGCCTGGGCCAAGCCTGTGGGGGAAAGACCACAGGTTTACAGCCTCCCCCCAATAAACCCCACTTCTATAATCTCAGACTTGACTTGCAATCACCACATGGCCCGTTCCCCATTTAGGACTCATTTCTGCAAACAAACAAACAAACAAACCCACCACAATTTGACTCCCACTCTCAAGACTCCCTTGCCTACCTGAAGTTTTCCCATTTCTTTGCTAATTGCAGGAACGGCTGGCACTTTCTTCACCGATGCTGCCATTTCCTCATCAAAAAGACGCACAGCTATTTTCCCCTGTGTGTGTGTGGATAGGGAAATGTCACATATCACTTCCTCTGAAACACATCCTACCAAAAGTCTGTCAAGAACAGGCAGAAACATGAGGAAGATTTTCTCCCTGGTCCATTTTTGGCTGGGCAATGGTCTCCTGGCCCCAGCAAGCATCCTAACATGGCTGCTGTATTTTCATCAGGCCTGCCAAATGAACTTGGTTCCATTTATATTATTTCTGGTTTTACAAAAATGCAGTTTTTAGGAACACAATCCTTTTTTTTAAAGCCAGAAAGGCCTTCAGAATAAATTATTGTAGACCACATTTAGCTTATAAAAATGTACACACTGAGATTAAAATTCTATATTTAACAAGTTTAGTTTTCGATCAGATATGATGTTTATGAAGAATTTCATAATTTGCAACAACAAAGTTAAAAGAGTAAACAAGAATGATATACCCTAAAACACCAGCTATGCTGTATCAGCCTCCTATATATACAGTAATATAGTATACAGTAAGTTTGAGTTTGAGTTTGATTTATATACCGCCCTACTCCTGAAGGACTCAGGGCAGTGAACAGCCATAGACAAAACAAATACAATATAAAATTTAAAAAACAATTTAAAAACATATTAAATAAATTTGGCCCATTCTAATTAAAACACCCGTTTTTAAAAACAAATTAAAATTAAAATTAAACAATTAAAAAGAGTTAGGCCAGCCCCGCTTGTTGGAATAAAACACAATTATCTCTAAATAAAATGAACTAACTAATTCTAACCAAGAATAATCTGGTTGGGCTTCCAGAAAAACTTAAATGAACATCTGTGTATCTGGTATCTGTGACATATTTTATAATAATAAAGCTTTAGAGGTAGTCCTCAACTTACGATCATAGAGATGCTGCAAAGGTCGCAACTGTGAAAAATGGTCACAATTTCAATGCCGTTGTAACTTTGAATGGTCACTAAACAAACTGTTGTAAGTCGAGGACTACCTGTTCTTGTGGCAGATACAAATAAGAAAAATTGCTGAACTGTTCAAGGAACTTCAGGCCATGTGTTAGAAGGACTGAATGCCCTATGACCTGAGGGACACAAGTCCTCATTATAGACATCTTGTCTTACCCTGTGCAATACCATTGTTTGCCATAGGAACACTTACCCACGGCACAGGTGCGTCTTCCTCCTTGGAGCCAATAGCTTCCATCTGTCCAGTGACTCTGTCTAACGGTTTGACCTGAGAAGTACAAATTACAGGACAAAAATGAATGGCTCTTTATCTACCAGTTCTTAGTAAGACGTGGCAACTTACTCTAATTCCTTTAAAACCAAAATTTTGAGAATACATCCACAGCCAGAATGCTTACATTTGCCAAAAGGGGAAACGTCCAAATGATAAAATCACTCTGCATCTACTTTCTAACTCTGAACCCAAGCAACCATAATGAGAATCAAATTATGGGAATCAATTATTTGATGTGGAAGATATATAGAGGCAGGTAATTATTATTTGATAAATGTTTATTTATTTATTTATTTATTTATTTATTTTATTAAATTTGTATACCGTCCTTCTCCTGCTGGACTCAGGGCGGTGCATAGCCAGAAATAAAAAACATTCCAATACAAAATTTAAAAATTTTAAAGAATTATACAACTTTGGCCCAAAATTTAAAACATCCCAACTAAAACCTATAGACAATTAAAAATCTAACATCTCAAAAAAAAAAAAAGGGGGGGGGGGTTACGCCAGCCCTGCTTGGTGGAAAAGTTTTTAGGGCATGGCGAAAAGCCCGGAGATCTGGTATCATGCGTATCTCCTGGGGCATATCGTTCCAGAGGGCAGGTGCTTGTGAAACAACCAGAGTCATGGGAAATAGGGTGGCATACAAATTTAATTATTTATTTATTTATTTATTTATTTAATTTGTATACCGCCCTTCTCCAGCTGGACTCAGGGCGGTGAACAGCCAAAATAAAATAGAGCATACAAAATTAAAAAACAATTTAAAATAATTAAATAGTTTTGGCCCACAATTTAAAACAACCAAGTTAAAACCAATTTATAATTTAAAACCAAAACAATAGGGTCAAGCCAGGCCGGCTAGATGAAATAAATGTGTTTTCAGGGCTCGTCGGAAAGCCCGGAGGTCAGGTATCATGCGTATCTCTGGGGGTAGGTCATTCCACAGGGCGGGTGCCGCTACAGAAAAGGCTCTCCCTCTGGGGGTCGCCAGCCGGCATTGTCTGGCGGACGGCACCCTAAGGAGGCCCTCTCTGTGCGAACGTACTGGCCGGTGGGAGGCTATTGGCGGCAGAAGGCGATCTCGTAAGTACCCTGGCCCTAAGCCATGGAGCGCTTTAAAGGTGGTCACCAACACCTTGAAGCGCACCCGGAAGACCACAGGAAGCCAGTGCAGCTCGCGCAGGAGAGGTGTCACATGGGAGCGTCCCGTTGCTCCCATAATCCCCCGCGCGGCCGCATTCTGGACCAACTGGAGCCTCCGGATGCACCTCAAGGGGAGCCCCATGTAGAGAGCATTACAGTAGTCCAGGCGGGAAATGACGAGTGCCTGAGTGACTGTGCGTAGGGAGTCCCGATCCAGAAAGGGACGCAATTGGCGTATCAGGCGAACCTGATAGAAAGCCCCCCTGGCCACGGCCATCATGTGCTCTTCTAAAGACAGCCGTGCATCCAGGAGGACGCCCAAATTGCGAGCCCTCTCCGTGGGGGCCAATGATTCACCCCCAGTAACCAGCGATGGCACCAGCTGGTTATATCGGGACGCCGGAAGCCACAGCCACTCGGTCTTGGAAGGGTTGAGACGAAGACTGTTCCTCCCCATCCAGGCCCGCACGGCCTCCAGGCACTGGGACATCACTTCAAGGGCATCGTTGGGGTGGCCTGGGGTGGAGATGTACAGCTGAATATCATCAGCGTACTGGTGGAATTCCACCCCAAAGCCACGGATGATCTCACCCAGCGGCTTTACATAAATGTTGAACAGGAGGGGCGAGAGGACCGATCCCTGCGGTACCCCGCAAGCGAGGCACCTCGGGGTCGACCGCTGCCCCCCTGCCAACACCGATTGCGACCGGTCGGAGAGGTAGGAGGAGAACCACCGCAAAACGGTGCCCCCCACCCCCAACCCCTCCAACCGGCGCAACATGATACCATGGACGATGGTATCAAAAGCCGCTGAGAGGTCTAATAGGACCAGGATAGAGGAGCAACCCCTATCCAGAGCCCTCCAGAGATCATCAACCAACGCGACCAATGCCGTTTCCGTGCTGTATAATTATAAATAAAGTAATAAAAAATACTACTTCCCCAAAGGAAACTAATTCTGCTTACAGAAACATGTACCAGCTGATATGTACACTGCCACAAATTCATACATACCAACACCTGAGCATCCATCCATGCGTATCTGCCAAGGTTCAAATGAATATGCATCTGACACCCATCAGAAAAGTGATGTCTCTTATATACTTGCATCAAATATTACGATACCAGTTGGTAATTGCAAAATTCATATGATAATGTCATGATGCATCTCCATTTTGATACTTGTGACTTGTAATGGACACCCAAGTTTAGAAAAAATGCTAAGTTATGTTCTTGTGACATCAAGATTAATCTAGGTTTGCCTCTTCTCTAACAGGTGGAATAGAGGAAGCTGGACCAGCTTGTGAGCCAGACTCTCCCTGGCTATAAGAAGTAGAATTAGACAGTTGCCTAGTTTTCCACTGCTATGCCTTTTTAAAGTGATGGGTACCTACCCTTTTGTCCGTGGTACAGGCAGTACGAGGTATACGGTGACGTGTCCAGGTTGTGCGACGCTGATCCAATACAAGAGAAAAGTATTCAGAGAATGATTGAATGGAATCACAGAGAACTGCAAGACAATACTTCAAAAGGGGCAGATCTAACGGGGGGAAGGGGGGGCTCATTATTCAATGATAATGGCACATTTAGCATGCATCCAATTATTGCATTGCAGAAATGCTGCTAGTCAGAGGAAACAGTTCTGAGTAAGAGCGACTATCTTAGGACAGCTTAAAATCTTTTAGTCTCTTTTGCCTTCCCCTTTAGAGATGATAGCTTTAACAGTAAAAGATGAGGCATATCACTTTCCATTTGATATACAGGTAATCCTCGACCTACAACCACAGGAATTTCTGTTGCAAGTCGAGTTAGGCCTAATTTTATGAAATTTTCATGACCGCTGTGAAGCTAATCATGTGGTTGTAAACCAAATCCAGCAATCATTAAGCAAACCCAGCTTCTCCAAAGGGCTTTTTTTTTTTTTTGCTAAAAAGTTGCAAATCATGGTCTAAGGACCACAGGGCATTGCAACCAGTTGTAAATGCAAGCCTGTGGGACCATATGATTGTGGGAATGGTGTGAGTACAGGTTGTAAGTCACTGTTTCCATTGAAACTTTGAACCATAGTTAATTGGATGGTCATAAATCAGGATTAGCTGTACACAACTAATTGAAAATATAATAAGACTTTTCCCATGAAGAAACTAAAATATTTGGGCCTGTCACTAAAAACAGCAAGGCTAATCTGGTATCTGTCAGCCCTTTAAGGCTGCCATAAAGAGGAGGAGATGAGGCTTGAACTTTTACCTACTTATTTTTCTCTGTAGATAGGGTCACTTGGAGATGGGATGGGAGGGGGGAATTCCTCGGTTTGGAGGCAGGAGTTGAGAAGATTGAGCTGGAAGATGGCCAATAAGAAGATGAGGTTTGGGGGAACGGAAGGGAGAGGGTTTGGGGTCAGAGGGTTAGTATTGGCTACGATGAAGTTGGGACCAGATCTGTCGTTCTCAATAAATGAAATATTTCAGCAAAGACTAATTGCTTGGGAGTGAAATTTATTTGAGATGACATTGGAACCTGACAGAATCACTGAGCAAGTGACATCACTAAAATGTCACCATCTTCCACCTGCTGATACCTACAAACCTTGTAAAGGTGAGTGTAAATAAAGGAGAACGTAAAGATAATAATTCTACAGATATGTCTATGTGCATTCTAGGGGCAATGCATACAAATTGTGAATTACAAATCCCAGCAGTCTCACTCAGTGTAGTAAGTGGTGAGGGATGATGAGACTTACAGTTCAGGAAGCTCCGATGGGCCACAAGTTCCCGCCCACAATAGAGAAGCAAGGAGACACGTTTGGTTTCAAGAGAAAGAGGGCTTTATGGATTAAAAGCCATCAATGTTGAATTATGCCTGAACAAACCAGAAACTAGCAAACATTATTAATATGGGCCGGGAGTGGACATGCACATCTTACATATGGGCCAAAGTACTAAAGGATATTTTTATCCCCAAGAACCCAGCGGTGCTAAACATATCCAGGTTTATCAACCATCAAGTTATTATCAAGAACTAGCTAGATGTTAGGGATACAGTTCAGACATTCTCAAGTACATTGCCTCAAGTACGAACCAAGGATTGAGAGTTAGTAATAGGAACTCTTCTGGCTAGTCCATAAGGTGACCATTCAGCATTGGAACACCTTCCAGACGGGGTATTTGTTTGCTGGACTCCAGAAGCTTCCAACTTCTCTAGACCTGCAAAACAGGCAAGGCAGAAGTTAAAAATCAGAGAGATGCAGTCATGAAGAAGCTCCAAAATTGAAATGAAGTTCCAACTGCTCTGTAAATGGTACCTTTAGGGCCTGGAGTAGTACGGCAGGGCACACGACCATACTTCCCTGCTGACATAGTCATGCGGGACTGGGACAGAGAGGGACGTTCTCCCTACGGACAGGAAACAAAGTCAGTGCCCAACAGCCACCGCAGACGAAAGCTCCTTCTCATAGGTTGGAACCTATTTAGCAACCCATCGACAACTGCAAGTAGTCCTCGACTTATGACCACAATCGAGCCCCAAATTTCCATTGTTAAGCGAGACATTTGTTAAGTGAGTTTTGTCCCATTTTACGATCTTTCTTGCCCCAGCAGTTAAGTCAATCGCTACAGTTGTTAAGTGAAGCTGGCTTCCCCCACTGACTTCACTTGTCAGAAGGGAATCGCGTGACCCCGGGACACTGCAGCCGTCATAAATATAAGTCAGTTGCCAGACTTCTGAATTTTGATCACATGACCCTGGCGGATGCTGCAACGGTCATAAGTGCAAAAAATGTTCATTAGTCACTTTTTTCCAGTGCCGTTGTAACTTTTGAACGGTCACCAAACAAACTGTTGTAAGTCGAGGACTTAACCTGTAGACAGCAGGGTTAGAAGGCACAAGGTGTGCATATGCAAGACAGGTGTCCTCCTGCATCTAGGATTACCGAGGGAAACCAAGAGATCTGACATTGCTCACCTGCATATGGTCGCCCTTTACTGACTGTTTCCGAGCATCTTTCAGCGGTACCCGCTGGGCCAGGCTCACTTTGCCTGTGGCTCCAAAGGCGGAGTGGCTCAAGCCTATGTTCAAAAGGATGCTTGCTTTTGCCGCTGGGTCTGGCGTGAACTCTTCCTCTGTAAGGATGAAAGATAAGGAGTGCCACCAAATCAGCTTGAACTGATCTGCAGATGATCCTTGGGTTATGACCTAATTTGTACCACTTGCTAAGCAAAGTGGCCATTAAGTAAAACAGCATGTGGCTCAGGGGTGCCATTCAGCAGGGTCTGACAGGCTCTGGAGAACCGGTAGCGGAAATTTTGAGTAGTTTGGAGAACCGGCAAATACCACCTCTGGCTAGACCCAGAGTGGGGTGGGAATGGAGATTTTGCAATATCCTTCCCCCAGGAGTGGGGAGGAAATGGAGATTTTGCAGTATCCTTCCCCTGGAGTGGGGTGGGAATAGATTTTGCAATATCCTTCCCCTGCCACGCCCACCAAGCCACGCCCACAGAACCAGTAGTAAAAAAAAAAAATTGAATTCCACCACTGATGTGGCTGCGCTTTTTTAGTGACAGCAGTCCTGGTAGCCCCAGTTATGGTCATTAGGCGAGAACATCTTGCTTCTCCTGCCCTCTGCAGAGATAGGCAAGGAAATAGGCAAATGGGGGGAGTTGAAATGAAGGCAGCTCGTGCAGGAGAATGTGACCAAAGGACGCTGCAATGGTTGTAAGTGCAGGCCTGTCACCAAGCATCCAAATTTTGATCACATGACCATAGAGACATGGCAATGGCCACAAGTTTAAGGACCCAGCATAAGTCCATTTTTTTCCAGCAGTATTGTAGCTTTGTCTATGGAGATTCTCAGTCATCCCATGGTTGTCTCAAAAATGTTTTTTGAAGAGGCAACTGGACTTTGTTTTTTCCTTGAAGACATTTGGCTTCTCATTCAAGAAGAGAACTGAAGAAGCTTCTTGGATGAGAACCAAAATGTCTTTTAAAAAAAAGCCCCAGAAAGTCCAGCTGCCTCTTGAAAAAAATACCTTTGGGACATTGTAGCTTTCAATGGTTACTGAAAAAATGGACATAACCAGAGGACTACCTCTAGTCTTATTTTATACCAGTTTTCCCCAAACAGGTTATCATCCAATACTTTGGAATCAAGGTCACACTGGAGAGAAATTAAGGGAGCTAAAATCAAATGTACCTGAATACCAGTTTGGGAAAAGCTGGTCTCCATCAAGGAAAAACAAGTGTTGCCTCAAATCTCAATACAAGTAGTCCTCGACCTACAACTACAATTGAGCCCAACATTTCTGTTGCTTAGCCAAACATCGTTAAGCAAGTTTTGCCCCATTTTACAACCTTTCTTGCCACAGTTGTTAAGTGAAACATTGTGGTTTTTAAGTTAGTAACGTGGCCGTTAACTGACTCTGACTTTGCTTGTCAGAAGGTCAGAAAAGATGATGACATGACCCTGGGACACTGCAACCGTCATAAATATGAGTCAGTTGCCAGGTGTCTGAATTTTGATCACATGACCATGGGACGCTGCAAGGTCGTAAGTGTGAAAAACGGTCAAACGTCGCTTTTCTCAGTGCCATTGTAACTTTGAATGGTCACTAAATGAACTATTGTAAGTCAAGGACTACCTATACCAACTTGAGATAATTTTAAAGAATGTTTTTCCATATGAATGCTCTGTGTGCTGAGCAGGTCAGGTTTTTTTATATGGTGACAAAATGGGCTACAAAACAAGTGTCAGGTGAAGGCAAGAACTGGATTGAACCGTTACTAAAAGATAAACTATACTGTTTGATCTACCTCAGGGGTGTCAAACTCAAGGCCTGCAGGCCTCATCCGGCCTGCAGGGTGCTTAGATCTGGCCCATGGGGCCGCCCTGGAAACAGTGAAGAACCAGCCCACGGTGCAAAAATGGAGCTCGGGAGGGCGACTCCTTTTTCGCTGGCAGAAGGTTGCAGGAGGCCATCGCAGCCGAAAACAGAGTTCGGGAGCCCATTTTTTCTGGAAGAGCCACCACAGGCCACCCCCGATATAAGTGACATCAAGCTGGCCACGCCCCCTGCCCACATCCATCCCCCCCGAGGTCAAATACAATCCTGATGTGGCCCTCAATGAAATCGAGTTTGACCCCACTGATCTACACTATCTGACTGATTTGCTCTCTCTCACCGATATTGATAGACTTAGGTAGAGGGCAAGTTTAGCTATGCTCCAAAATAAAAAAAGAGAATCTTCCCCATGGCTCTAGATCAGGGGTGTCAAACCAGCGATGAAATCCACTTGTCTTCGCTACCAGTTCAGGAACGGGAGACTGCATGAATGTGTGTGCGCTATGTGCGCGCATGCCTCTTCTGCGCATTCACAGATGATATAAAAAGGGACATAGTGATGTCCTGGCGGGTGGGCGGAGCCTCCAGCCGCCGGCGCTACCAGTTTGGTAAACCAGATAGAACCAGGGGGCGTTTTCCACCGTGTCAAACCCGCTCGCATTGTGGGCCATATTGTGACATATCGCAATATTTTTTGCCTTTGAGGAGCCAGGATCGGCCTTACCTGTGCAGGGAGTATCCGGCCCATGGGCCGCCAGTTTGTCAAGCCTGCTCTAGATCATAGAGAAGAAAGCAATTGCTCACCTTTCCCAGCGGTTCCTGTGATTTCCTTCCTGCCAACTGAGCTGCTGTTCAAGAGCAAAAGCAACAGAAAATTAACAAGCATCAGGACTAGTGTGGATTTATGTGGCAATTCCTAATGTGAGGAAAGGAAAGGCAAAGATGGGAGTTTAAAAACTCTCTTTTCCTTATTACTGAAAAGGTGCAAATACCTTCCTCCTCTCTGAGGTGCAAAAAGCACTCGTTTAAAAACCTGCAATGAAAAACTATGTAATTCAGAATAAATTACTCCACCTTCATAATTAGATTAAGCCACGCTGAGCCCAGTGTGGTAACTCAGTCACCAAAAAAACCATACAGGTAGTCCTCAATTTGCGATCACAATTGGGACTAAACAGTCATAAGTCATGGCACGCACACACGTGACCAGTTTTACAACCATTTTTATAGCAACTGTTAAACAGATCACACAGTAAGCCTGAATCCATTCTCCAAAACGGTCATAAATTGAGGACTACCTGTAGCAAGCGGAGCCACCAAGGCTTTTATTTACTACAAATCATAATCCACCCCCCCCCCCCAAACCCCAATAAATCAGAAGGGAAAATTTGGCCCTTTTCTCACCTTTGTGTTGACAGCTTGCCCCCAGCAACGTTGCTCGGCTGTTTTGCCTCCAGACTGGACGCTGAACTGTCCCCTTCCACGGTCCCTGTGGGCTGGTTGGCCTTCGCCATCTCCACCTGACACAAATGACAAATGCTAGAGCCACAGGGCAGCAACTCCTCAGCGCAACTCCATTAGGCAGCAGGAAACCCAAGGCAGGGAAGAAAATGAGTAAGTAGATCATGATGTTTATGAACATTCTCAGTCATCCAAGTCATGGTTGTCCCAAAGGTGCTTTTTTCCCCAAGAAGCAACTGGACTTTCTTGTTTTCTTTGAAGACATTTCGCTTCTAGAAGCTTCTTGGATGAGAAGTGAAACGTCTTCAAAGAAAAACAAGGAAGTCCAGTTGCTTCTTGGGAAAAAAAGCACCTTTGGGACAAGTAGATCAAAACCACACACGGCAGACAGACAGGACTAAGGAAAAAAAACCCTAGATATAAACTTGACAGTCCCCATAATAATGTCCAGAACAAACAGGTACAAACGTATTTGTGTGTGGCCACACAGGGTTGACACAAACACACACAAAGTATGAACAGGAATATGTGCATATGATGGTGCATATATACAGGTAGACCTTGCTTAAGGACTATTTGTTTAGTGAACTTTTGAAGTCATGACAGCTCTGCAAAAAAAGTCACCATTATGTGATTGCGATCTGGGCATTTGGTAGTTGGCTTGCCAGTCATGTTATCCCCATTTGCGATCTTCCAGCCCGTTCGGGTAGCAAAGCCACTGGGGAAGCCGGTAGGAGGTCGCAATTCAGTCACATGATGTCTGGCTTAGCAACTGTGGGTGGCCTGCTTAACTGTGGCAGAAAAAGGTCGTAAAAGCAGGTGCAGTCATGTGACGCCTCCCTTAACAAAGCCAAGTATCATCAGAGGCAGCTCAACCACAAATACCTTCTGAACAGCTGGCTTTACCAGAGGATGCCATAAGTGCACCAGGTGAGCAGAAAGGAGATCACAGCAGAGGAAATCTGTGAGGTTACTTGCCAGGCAACAGGGTAAACATTCTGATTAGCAATAGTTGGCTGCAGAGACTCAGTCACCTATGTTCTCTTTGCTGGAAAGAGTGTCTGGCCGGTGTGTGGTCCCTTGTGTATGAATTTAATGCTTGAACTTTATAGACTCCTGGGCTGGCTAACAACCTTCAGCCAGCTCTTCAACCTTGGACCACTTTTGGTAGCTCTTCGGTATGTTCCTCTTTGAAAACACGCTTTGCAAGGCAAAGCTTTGCCTCTTTTGACATTCCTGGCTACATTGCTAACTCTGTTGCCTGAAAACAAAACTGGTCATTTCAGCCCAAGGCTGAAACCTAAAGGACAGTGGGTATATATGGTATATATACTGTATATATAGGTTATGTGTGTACATGTATACGTATAGATGGACAGATATATATATACACACACACACATAGTTCCCAAGCATTCCCTATAGAGGGACACTGTGACAACACTGAAGTTTGAAGAGCTGGGAGGAGGTTATATAGAAAGGTTTTAGTTTGTAAGCTGGCCAGAGTTGCTGAGAGGGAGTGGGCAACCTAAAATAATAAAATTAAATTAAATTAAATAATAAAATAAAAAAATAAAAAAAAATAAAAAACAGAAAACAAAACAAAATTGTAAGTAACACTTTAAAACCAAATTAAGACTTCTACAGATAGTCCTTGACTTATGACCAGTCACTTAATGATTCTTCAAAGTTACAACAGACCTCAAAAAAAAGATACTTACGGCCCGTCCTTGAAGTTACGAGGTGCCATACCACCTCCGCAGTTATGTGATTGTATTTGGGGCATTTGGCAACCGGCTTGCATTTACGATCCTTTGCAACAACCCACAATCATGTGTTCAAGTTTTGTGATTTTTTTTTTGGTTTTTTTTTTTTAAAAAAGCCTAAACTGGATTCAGAATTACTTGATTTGCTTAGCAACCAAATTAGTCACGTAACAACTATAGCAACTTGCTTAATGACTCCCATAAAAGCAGTCATGAAATAGAAATCCGTCACCCAGTCACAAGTCTGGTCACAATGCCTTAAAACCAAAGTTCTGAGCTCAGTTGTGATAATAAGTCAAGGACTACCTATAACACCATTTTTCATTCTTCTTAATGGAAAGGCTTACCTCTGATTATACCTTGGTTTCTCCAGAGTTTGCAACTAAATTATAGTAATACTCTTTCTGAAAACTGCCTGAACTGGCCCATTTCTGATATCAAGGGCCAGAGATTTACAGGTGCAGAGAAAGTAAAGAACTTTATAATACTGTGTCCCAACACTGACTGGGAAAGTGATGGATTTTCGTTTACTCTTACTAAATGAAAGCTCTGTTAGCTGTACTACAGAGCCTGATACTGACCATTCAACATCCTTCCTTTAAAGGGTGGTGGGGTTGTTTTTTTTTTGTTTTTTGTTTTGCTGGTGTTTCCACATGCAAAAGAAAATCAACTACCTACCCTGGGCTTCCAATTCTTGAGTGTGGTTGACAACATTTTAAGTTGTTGAGTATTTAAGCCAAGGCTCAAAGACTGTGGGCGATCCATATCTGGGAAGGGACAAGAAAAAAAAAATCAAATGGATGATATGGCACCAGTGGTTTCAGAACAATTTTCCAATACCTGTAAAGCATGGTCTTCAAATATTTCAAAACTCCAGTTAATAGTATCATGACAACTTTGTGAATAAATCTTTAAGACAATGACTGAAGCCTGTTTTTCCAAAAAGGGAAATCCAGATTAAGTCATACCTGTTGAAGCAGACGTAGAGATATGGGACATGCGAAAAGGGTTCATCGTAGGAGTCTCTGTACCCAGGGAGCTATAGGCATTCTACAGAGAGAGAACACATATCCACATTCAATTTTTAAAAGACAATGCTTGGATGCCGGGTACCTCTAGTATTTATTTATTAAACAAATTTATACAGATAGTTCTCAACGTACAACCATTCATTTAGTGACCATTCAAAGTTACAACACTGAAAACATTAACTTGCAACCAGTCCTCACACTTACAACCATTGCAAGGTCATATGATCAAAATTTGGGCACTTGGCAATCAGCATGTGCTTAGGACAGATGCGGCATCCCGGGATTATGTGATTGCCGTTTGCAACTTTCCCAGCTGGCTTTTGACAAGCAAAGTCAATGGGGAAAGCCAGACTCAGTTAACGACTGCATGATTCACTTAACAACTGCCATGGCTCATTTAACAACCCTGGGAAAAAGAAGATAGCAAAATTGGATGTGACTCATTTAACCATCTTGCTTGCTTAACCCTGGTCTCAACTGCAATCATAAGGAAAAGATTGCCTGTATAAACACGGTGACTCTGAAAAGCTTACAAAATTAAAAGTCCACAGTACAGAAACCCATTAACACACTCCCTCACAGTGGCAACAAACACAATCAAATCAGCCACTTGATTGGATCCATATCAACATGGGGTCCTGAAGAATCTCGTGTTCTTCTGGAAAAATAGAAGGACGGGGCCAAACTTATCTCCAGGGAATATTCCACAGGAAGGGAGCCACCTCTGAAAAGGCCATGGATCTGAGGACTGAGGACTTTATTTATGTAGCTAAGCCTACCTTTTCCTCTGTTCCAGCCACAAAGATATTTTTTTTCTAGGTTTATGAAAACAGCAAGCAGAATCCACAAAGAAAACAAAACATGCCTGCAGTTTGGATGGGCTGAATCCTTTCCCAGTAAACAGAATACGTATCTATTAATTTCATTTGTTATGTCCACTCACTCCAGTAGACTCCGGGAGGCTTACTAAATCCAATTACACAGCTGAAATATTTAAAAGCATCAAAAACATAAAACAAGACAGCCCAGACTAAAAGCAATACAATAAAAACCTGACAAGGCCCCCACAAACATAATAACATTTTGTGAGATGGGCAGCTACATAAATCAATTTAATAAATAAAATGAAAATAAAACCAGCCTGGGAACAAAGCCAGGTTTTAAAGGCCATCCTGATGCCTGGTAGAGTGGCTCCATTCACATCTCTGTGGGATGTTTTTCCAGAGGGCAGGGGCTGCGGCAGAGAAGGCATATTTCTTTGGTCCCATAAAGAGACAATGTTTAATAAACGGGACTTGAAGTGTACCCACTCTGTGTGAAAATACTAGGCAGGCAAAATACCAGACAGACAATTGGAGATAGGCAGTCCCTCAGATAGCCAGGCCTGATGCCATGAAGGGCTTTATAGGTAATAAACAATGCCTTGAATTGCACCTAAAAGTCAGTTAGCAAGCATAGTGAAAAGACTGTTACTGCTCATATCGCTGCATTTTGAACCAGCAAAGATAGTCTTGAAGGATAGCCCTGAGTAGAATTCACTGGAATGGTTCAATCCTAAGGCGAGCAAAGCTGGTGTATTGGTGAACGTGCTGAGCTAGAAACCAGGAGACAATGAATTCTAGTCCCGCATTAGGCAAGTAAAGCCTGCTGGGTGACCAGCTGAACCCATCTCACAGGGTTATTGTGGGGAAAATAGGATGAGGAAAGAGTCTTCGGTACGAGTCACAGCCATTCCATCTTTTTCAGAATTGAGCTAAAGACAATCCTTCTCCATCCAGAGCCAAACAACCTCCAGGCAGAACATCAACAGCTTCACTTGTGCAATCCAGGGTGGAACAATATAAATCTGTGTGTGTGTGTGTGTGTGTGTGTGTGTGTGTGTGTGTGTGTGTGTATTAATTCTAGAGTTATGCATGGACACTATAACTGGGTTCACACATCATGCTACATTAAAAGAAAATTTGTTTGGCTTTAGCATTACATGTTATGAAAACCAAGCTGATGGTTAATCAATAATCATGACAATGTATGAACCAAATTAGGAATTATTGCATTTGTACCTCATTCCCAAATGATATTGTGCTGGAACTAGAACTTTTACAAACATCCCACACCCAAAGGGGAGAAAAAGGGTAAGGTTAAGGTAATATATCACCAGATGATCATCCCAAAGGTGCTTTTTCAAAAGGCAACTGAACTTTTGTTTTTCCTTGAAGACGTTTTGCTTCTCATCCAAGAAGCTTCTTCAGTTCTGAAGTCTTCTGAAGTCAGAACTGAAGAAGCTTTTTGAATGTGAAGTGAAATGTCTTCAATGAAAAACAAAGCCCAGTTGCCTTTTGAAAAAGCACCTTTGGTACAACCATGACCTGGATGACTGAGAATCTCCATGGACATCTCCAGATGATGACTATCATATTTTCTCTGTTGAACCATAATAGCAATTAAGGGTCATCATTAGTTTTGAACTACTGCATAAAGAAATAAGAAGTGCCTGACTGGATATCTGCACTGCCCCATTTTAACTCAGTAAACCAGAACATGCAAAACAAGTGAGCCCAGCAGAATTCTTGCCCATGATGGAGACTTACCCCAATGCTGGTTAAGCGTGATCTCTTCCCTTTCAGAGGAACTCGCTGGGCTAGGCTGGGCTTGTGAGCTACACTCACCATCTGGTGAGTCAGCCCCGTATTGGATAGTATGCTGGCAAGAGCTTCTGGGTCAGACACAAACTCGGCTGAGTTCACTTCTGCAAAAAAAATGGGGATTTGCATTAGCCACACAGTTAAAAAATTGTGTTCGGGAGGAAAAGGTCTCAAGCAATTAATTATACCAAATACCAAGAAAAGAGTCCCTAAAGACTGCACCATTTTTCCCAAGCTGGACTCAAACGCAGAGTTAGAAAGAACTATTTTTAAAAAATCTTTCATCTCCAATTGAAAACAGAAGGGGATCAAATCAAATCAAACCTTTATTATGGTTAAAGAGCAGCAGAAAGGGAGATAATTTATCCATGCAAAAAATCTAATTTCAAGACTGATCTGGATAATTTAAAACAGTTGACACACAGCAGCAGTGGATTCAGAGGTGGGTTTCAGCAGGTTCTGACCAGTTCTGGAGAACCAGTAGCGGAAATTTTGAGTAGTTCGGAGAACAGGTAAATACCACCTCTGACTGGCCACGCCCCGGGGTGAAATCTAAAATTTGTTACTACCGTTCTGTGGGTGTGGCTTGGGGGGGGGGGTAATATGACTGGGTGGGCATGGCCAATTTTTTTTTTAACTTTTAAAACCATTTTTTACATGTAAAACCATGTAAAAAAATGCTTTCAAAAGGCTCTGACGATCCCAGCTGAGTTGCCTGATCGGCAGGCAACTCAGCTGGGATCGTCAGAGCTTGTATCGTCAGAGCCATTTAAAAGAAAAAAAAGGCTCTGATGATCACGCAGCTCGGCTGGGCATGGGGGGGCGGGGGCAGGGATTTTTGCTACCAGTTCTCCGGACTGCCCGCTGCCATTGCTACCTACTTGCCCGAGCCGGTCCGAACCGGGAGCATTTCACCCTGCCCTGCTCCCATCTATTCTCTGCCTCCCGAGTCCCAGCTGATCGGGAGGAAATGGGGATTTTGCAGTAACATTCCCCTGGAGTGGGGAGGGAATGGAGATTTTACAGTATCCTTCCCCTGCCATGCCCACCAAGCCACACCCACAGAACCGGTAGTAAAAAATTTTGAATCCCACCAATGAATTCATCCATAACACCAAGCCATATATGAAGTTACCATTATCTTTTTTTTTTATTGAAAAAGTTTTACAAATACAAATTTTTCCCCTTTTCCCCCCCCCACCCTAACCCTGCATTATAAAATACATATAAAAACAATATATAATTCCATCCCAACCCCGCCCTAGCCCTCCCCCTCCACCCTCTTCCCTCCCCCCCTTGACTTCCATTATATGCAATGCTAATATTCCCAAACAATATATATGTTGTTCAACCTTCCATATCTTTTTTTCTATATTTACTAACATAATCATCAATCCTTCTCAGCTAAAAGCGACATAATATTTTCTAGTCTGATACTTATTCTGTACATACTCAATCCATAATTTCCATTCCTGTATATACTTCTCATGCGTCTGATCTTTTAAAAAAGCTGAAATCTTTGCCATTTCTGCAAATCCAACCATCTTCTGAGTCCATTGGTCAACAGTCGGTAAGACATCACTCTTCCAATATTGGGCAATCAACAACCTAGCTGCTGTCACCATATACAAAATCAGTTTTGTTTCACCCAATGTGAAATCTTTAACTATACCCAATAGAAAAAATTGCGGAGAAAATTGTATTTTTTTCTTTAAGACATTTTGCATAACCCACCAAATTTTTATCCAAAAAGCCCTCACCTTTTTGCACGTCCACCACATATGATAATATGTAGCATCTAAACAATCACATCTCCAACATTTTGGCTGCACATTAGGGTACATACAAGACAATTTCTTGGGGTCTAAATGCCATCTATAAAACATTTTATAAAAATTTTCTCGTAGATTTTGTGACTGTGTAAATTTAACATTCTGAACCCATATTTTTTCCCATGTTTCCATCATAACTGGTTGAGAGAAATTTTGTGCCCATTTAATCATACAATCTTTAACTAACTCATTTTCTGAATCCCTTTCTAACAGAACATTATAAACTCTCTTAATATGCATTGGACCTGTCTGCTTTATCTGTTCAACCAATTCTACTTCATATTCCATTAAACCAGTTTGTTGATCTTCTTTCCATCTCATCTGTAATTGATTGTACTGCAACCAAGCCAACGATTTCCCTTCTTCCAACAGCATATCCAAGTCTTCAATCGCCACCTGCCCTCTTCAAAATAAAGTAACTCTTTGTATAAGAAACCCCCGAGTGACTTAATATTTGTATTCCACATGGTATCAGCAAGATCCAGCCACTTCCGGTGTTGCCGCGGACCATCGCTGACGGTCCTTTGAAGACCGCCAGCCCAGCTGCCTGTAAAGAGCCGTTTCGGAGGTTTGAAACGGCTCGAAAAAACTCCGACCCAAGAGGATGTCGTGAGGAGAGCCGGCGGCATAAAGTAGAGTCCCCTGTGAGACCCCCAGAGCGTTTTTTTGGCATTTCTGGGGTGTTAACAGGGTGGGACTCCCTATTCAAGCCGCTGAAGCTCCGGACAGCTGGGAAACTCTGCAAACTGCAGAGCAAGATAGCGCGGCAGCTTCTTTCATCACCAAACAATAAAAGAAAAAGTTTTGGACTTCCTATTAAACTGCAAGTATTTAAAGTTTTTTTTGAAGTATTTGGACGATTAAAGCAACTTGAAACAGAAAAGGAAAGTGTGGGGGGAAAAAATGGCGCTTGCTTCTAGCGAAGAGCAGCTGAAAGCGAAAGTAATTTGAGCTGTGTATCTGGTTACATTCTATCAGTTACAAATCCGGCTGGAAGGAAAAGAAAAATAGCTAAATAAAAGAAAATAAGAAAAAAAAAGTATCAATTGATTGTTTTAGACCTGACTGAATCTGGAGAATCTTTTGGGAAAAGTTGTTAGAATTTGTGGAAAAGGAAGATCTGTAAGAGGCAAAATGGCAACAAAGCAAGCAGGGGGGGATTCCCCCACTCATAAGCAGAAGCAGCCTCAAACAGTGCAGCTGCAAACTCAGACAAAGGAAGAAAGCTACTATGACCGCATCATTAAAGAAATTCAAAGATCAGAGCAGGAGGTCAAAGGAATTGTTCTAGAGAAATATGAAGCAGTTAAACAGGATATTCAAACAGTTGCTAAAGGCCTGTCTGAGGTAGTGTTGCAGATTGACAAAAAAGTGGATAACCTTGCTTCAGAGATGGAGACTAAATTTAGAGCCTCTGATTCAAGAATGATTGAAATTGAAGAAGTTACACAAAAAATGCAAAATGAGATTACTATGATGCAATTTCGATCAATGGAATATGCTATTAGACCGAGAGGTGTAAAAGAGAACACCAGGGAAGATCTTAGGAAAATTTGTGCAGAGGCTTTGGCAGTTATGTTGAAAGTAGAACCAGATGTGGTTCTGTGCAAGATTGACAAGGTGTACAGAGTTAATTCTCGTGTGGCGGTACAAAGGCAACTGCCTAGAGATGTGGTGATATATTTTACAGACAGAAGAATGAGAAATGAAATTTTGCAAAATTCCTTTGTTACAACTGTTCAAGTTGATGGAAGTGAGATTGGAGTTTTTAAAGAATTACCACCCAAAATGTTAAGAGATAGAAAGGATTTTGGATTTTTGGTGGCAGAATTGAAAAGACAGAATATACAATTCAGGTGGGATGCTCCAATAGGTGTAATACTGAGGCTGCGAGGAGTGAGATACCGCCTTAATACTATTGAAAAAGCAGAAGAATTTTATTATAACGTTTTGAAAGCGGGCTCTCCTCCTCCACGCACATCTTCACCAATAGATAAGGAAGCTCAACTACAAGCTGAGTTTGATCAAGAAACAGAAGCAAAAATAAGGCAGTCGCAAAGGGAGGCAAGAGAATTAATGGGAGCAGTAGGTGGCGTTGTGGTTGACCCTTTTGCACCATTTGAAGCTTCTCCTTTGGAAGAAATGTCTAAAACCATCACAGAGGAGGCGATGGCTCTTGAATTGACAACATCCAAAATGGAAGAGCAACGCATAACTAGAGCGATGTCTAAACAAATGAGGGAACAGCAGCAAGAATATATTAAGCCACAGCGTGAAAAAAGAACCAAAGATAAGCAACAAGCTGAAGTCATGGGAGGAGCTAAACCGAAGATTACTATTGTAGAAAAGAATCTTCAACAATTGCTCTCAAAACTTCAGACAGGGTCAAATGGCACTTAAATTTTTGTCTTGGAATGTTAATGGATTGAACTCTCCACAAAAAAGAAGGAAGATATTTCATTATTTGAAGCAATTTCACAATGATGTTATTTGCTTACAGGAGACTCATATAAAATTGCAAGATCAGAAATACTTGATAAATTCAAAATTGGGAATGCAATTTGCTGCTTCAAATTTGGAAAAGAAGAATGGAGTGGTGATATATATAAATAAGAGACTTGTAGCTAAAACTATAGAAGTAGATAAAGATGGAAGATATATTGCAATTGAAGTTATTACAGATAATGGACCAATTTTGTTGGTCGGAATATATGCTCCAAATCAGCAGCAGGAAAATTTTTATAAGTTGCTTCATCTAAAAATTTTGGATTGGGACTATTCAACTATTATAATAATGGGCGACTGGAATGGAGTAATTCAACCTAGAATTGATAAAAAAACTACAGCCAAAACAGGGAATAAATTACCACAAGCTTTTTTCGAACTGAAAGAGGACTTGGAATTGAAAGATATTTGGAGAGTTCGAAACCCAAATGAATTGGACTTTACTTTTTACTCAGACAGGCATAAATCCTTTTCCAGGATAGACTTTTTCTTTTAACTACTAACTTACTTTCTAAAGTAAAGAAAATAAAGATATTTCCTAGGACTCTGACTGACCATAGTCCGGTCTGAATGGAAATTGAGATGGGCAAAAGAGAAAGAAGATCCTGGAGATTAAATGAGAATTTATTTAGATATGAAAAAAATATAATTGAACTTAAAAAGCACCTAAAGGAATTTTTTAAACTGAACTTGAACAAAGGTACCCCTATTGAAACAGTTTGGGATGCAGGTAAAGCATATATGCGGGGAGTACTAATTCAAATGAACTCTAAACATAGACAGAATCAGCAGAAGAAGAGATTACAACTGGAATCTGAGATAAAAAAGAAAGAAAAACAACTGATACAAAAACCAACAGATGGAAAATTGCAAATGGCCATAAAACTCTTGAAGGATCAATTTCAAATGCTTATAGCAGACCAAACGGCAACTAACTTACAATTTGCAAAGCATAATACCTTTACCAATGCTAATAAACCGGGCAGGTGGTTGGCGTATACTTTGAGGAAACAAGCATCTACACGAATTATTGATAGTACTGAATATGCTGATAAAGAAGTTTATCAACAAGATCTAATTAAAAAAGCCTTTTTGGAATATTATACTAAGTTATATGCTAAAGATGATATACAGAATATTGTTATAGATGAATATTTAGAAAACAAAAGAGTTTCAAAAATCTCAACGACTCAAAAGAAAAGTTTGGAACAATTGATAACAGTTGAGGAGATCAGTTTCGCTATAAAACAATTAAAAACAGCTAAAGCTCCAGGGACGGATGGCTTAACTGCAATTTACTATAAAACTCTACAAGAAGAAATGATTGAGCATCTTAAAGATTTATTTTGTAATATACAATTAGGAGGTAAGATACCTTCCTCATGGAAAACAGCTTTTGTCTCATTGATTCTGAAAGAAGAATCAGGTCTTAAGAAACCAGAAAAATACAGACCAATATCTTTATTAAACACAGACTATAAAATTTTTGCAAAAGTATTAGCCAACAGATTGATGCCAGTTATCCAAAAGGTAATTCATCATGACCAAGCAGGATTTATTGAAGGCAGATATATGAAAGAGAATGTTAGGCAAGTTATAGATTTAATGGACTATCTAGATAAGAATAAACAGATCTCTGCAGTGCTGGTTTTTTTGGATGCGGAAAAAGCCTTTGATCGAGTGAATTGGAACTTTATAATTAAGACTTTGGAAAAAATGGATTTGGGGGAGCGGTTTATACAAGCGATTGGTGCAATTTATCAAGAGCAATATGCACAACTTATCATAAATGGATGTCTAACATCGAATTTCAATATACAAAAAGGCACCAGACAAGGCTGCCCATTATCCCCGCTATTATTTATCCTAACTTTAGAAGTCTTACTTAATGCAATACGGGACTTGAACTCTTTGACTGGAATAGCTATAAGGCAAGAGGACTATAGAACTA